>JACEGR010000499.1:0-255802 GCA_014170235.1 Listronotus bonariensis | reverse complement strand
ACTCTACAAATTTCAAGTCATATGGAAAAGCCGTTTATGAGATACGATGAAGGAAAGTTTGAAAAACACAGTTTTGAGAAAAATGCGTTTATAGTTTAAAGTCCGCTAAAGCTTTGAAAATCTTAACTTACCCTTTATCGGCAATGCCTGGTCTATAAAGTATTCCATTTAATTAATTTATTTAGGTTAAGTAGATTGAAGGACTTCACAACAATAAAGATATTAAAAATATACAGGGTGTTTTCTAATTGCAGTAAAAAAATAAAGGCATGTTTATTACTTACTACTTGACTTAAAATTAGCCGTTAAAGCTTATTCAAAACATTAAATTTTTTAAAGCAGTTATATTAAAATATGACATGTGAGGTATGTCATATACAATAGAAAGAAGACAAAATATATTAATCGTGCCCTTTAAATTTTAAAAAGATTAGTCATTTCCTGGTAAACTGGTAGTGATAAGAAATAAATCAAGCAAAGCACGTGTGCACTAGCGTACCGCGGGAAGGGGCGGACCGCTCCAGGCCTAGGAAAAAAGTATCCCCCGCCGTTAAAGAGATCTTTTTTATCTAAAAACCTTTTTTCTGGTTTTCAAAAATTTTGATTCAAAAAAAGGATTATAAATAGGTACTGTAAAGCCACTAATTATCAAATTAATAATTTGTGGTGTTCTTGGCCTGCCCCCTAAACTAAATCTTGGCTACGTCTATGCAATAGGCCCGACTACGACTACCAACTCAGTCCTTCGAACAGCTCTTCCTTTTAACTGCTGTATTTTTAAAACGACTTCGAATTTTTTTAAATCATTTTACTACCCTATTGTAGACATGCTAGTTGCAAATTGAAAAAATTTTGGTTCAGGTAATACCAAACAGGTACCTGTAAAATAAATGTTGTCATGAGGAAAAGTGTGAATAGATCAGTGAGTAAGTATTTAAAAGTAAATTTGTGTATTATTCCATCGACGAAAAAGCATTCATATCCAAGTGGCATTATGCGGAAAACAGTTTTAAAGCAGTATCAAAGACAATTGACGACCATCGAATACACACGTAAACAGTACGTATAATTTGCCGCTTCATAAATTCAGCCAAGCCAGCGTCCAAACCAATGACCAAAATTTTAGCATTGTTGTAGGAATTTATAGTGAAACTATAATTGTCTTTGGCAGTATCTAAAATATTTTCAGTTTAAAAAAAAGTATTGTTAACGTGTCTTTAACTTATATGTATATAATGGTGGTAGAATTGATGAAATGAAAAAAACATTCCTTGTATTCGGCTGTATGTAGGATTTAACAACGCCTTATAACAAATTGTTTGCCTTCAAAGGAAATTATTGTGTATAATTTGTGGACAGGGTTACAGGGAGGATGTGCGTAATAAGGTTGTTAAATTAAAAATACTTACACTATCGTCTATGTACATTTTGAATTGCTTATTGTACGCATTCCATAACAAAAATACATTTTTTGGTGCATAAATGTCCACACAATACAATACAAAAGAAAAATATCGTACTGAGTTTTGCAGGCTAAGTTCAAGTTGGCTAGGAAGTAATTATTATTCTATAAAAAGAAGTAAGTCAGGAAATACTGAAACTATCCTTCACAAGGTTTAAGCAAATTGTAGGGGATTAGCTGCTGCAGCGGCCATATTACAGTGTGGATGAATTTCTAAATGGCCCTGATATCTATTTATTATTTATTTATTTTAAATTTATTTCAATATATATTCAATAAAATTTATCGGACGTGTGTAAACGATTTGCAAAAAAAACTGCAAAACATGAATAAATGATTTGATTTGATTTGCTGGTGGCTGCTGTCTGTTTGGTTTTACCTGAGTCGAAAATCGGGTAATTTTGAAATTACATTTATTTAAATAATTTGTGAAATTTGGCACTACGAGTTCTCAGATCAGTCTTTTTAAAAAGTTATTCTATATTTTTTCTTTAATATGTGTAGGGGAGCCAACAATTAACCCCCTTAAAATTTACATTGGATTTCTTACGTTTCACTTGTCGACGCATCACCCGGTATGTATGTGCACCAATTAACTATTTATCGTTATAAATTAATTTATAAGTTTTAAAAAAATATTGTATATACTTTTTTAATGGACGCCTACTCTTTAATCCTATTAAGTCGGCAAGCTTTCGAGCAATGATTAAATCTATTTTAAAGTCAAGTGTATATCCTATAATTATGTTCACTTATTTTAAGAATAATCCTGTATATTAAGCATTATCCCATGGAACCTCGCTGACCTTAGGAATTCGACAACTTTAGAAACAAACTCAACTTATCTGTTTATGAAAAAATTACCCTAACACAGTCATTTTAGGTCATACATGGCTAATTAAACCCATTTATTAACAAAGTTCAGGTACATTTGAAATGGGTAACCGTCAGAAATATCTTAGCTCCTTCAATTTAACATACCGTGTATAGTTATCATCATTTTCGCGCTATTACCTTCGTATACAAGCCAGTAGGAAATTATCAAACGATTATTATTTATTAATGTGTAGTTTTGCCAACTCTCCATATTATGTTGCGGTCCAGAAATATAAAAATAAAATTAAGTCAAAAAATAGGTGATGTCACCATACAAAAAACGGTGTGTGTCGTCGGCGGCACCAGACAGTGATATCGACCAGACTTGGCTAATTTAAGCATAAACGGGATACGTGCTCAAAGGTAGCAGATAATGAATGGGTAATGGCACTATTACTTCTAACGTTTATTATATAGCATTATCCTGTGGGGCCTTGCTGACCTTAGGAATTCGACAACTTCAGAAACAAACGAAACTTATCTGTTTATGAGAAACATTACCCTAACACAGCCATTTCAGGTCATAACATGGCTAATAAAACACACTTATTAACAAAGTTCAGGTACATTTGAGGTGGCTAACCGTCGGAAATATCTAAACTCCTTCAATTTAACATACCGTGTTAAAGTTATCATCATTTTCGCGCTATTACCTCTCGTATACAAGCCAGTAGGAAATTAACAAACGATTAATATTCATTAATGTGTAGTTTCGCCAACTTTCCATAATATGTTGCGGACCAGAAATATAAAAATAAAAGTCAAAGAAATAGGTGGTATACTCATACAAAAAACGGGTGTGTGTCGTCGGCGGGCGGCACCAGACCGTTATATCGACCAGACTTGGCTAATTTAAGTATAAACGGAAAACGTGCTAAAAGGTAGCAGATAATAAATGGGTAATGGCAATGTTATTTTTACACGTTTTTATTATAAGTATTATCCTATGGGGCCTCCGCTGACCTTAGGAATTCGACAACTTCAGAAACAAACTCAACTTATCTGTTTATGAGGAAACATTACCCTAACACAGCCATTTGATGTCTCAAACATGGCTAATAAAACCACATTATTAACCAAAGTTCAAGGTACATTTGAGGTGGCTAACCGTCGGAAATATCTAAACTCCTTCAATTTAACATACCGTGTTAACAGTTATCATCATTTTTGCGCTATTATCTCTGTATACAAGCCAGTAGGAAATTGTCAGGCGATGGTTGTTTATTAATATGTAGTTTTGCCAACTTTTCGTATTATATTGCGGTCTAAGCATTATCCCATGGAACCTCGCTGACCTTAGGAATTCGACAACTTTAGAAACAAACTCAACTTATCTGTTTATGAAAAAATTACCCTAACACAGTCATTTTAGGTCATACATGGCTAATTAAACCCATTTATTAACAAAGTTCAGGTACATTTGAAATGGGTAACCGTCAGAAATATCTTAGCTCCTTCAATTTAACATACCGTGTATAGTTATCATCATTTTCGCGCTATTACCTTCGTATACAAGCCAGTAGGAAATTATCAAACGATTATTATTTATTAATGTGTAGTTTTGCCAACTCTCCATATTATGTTGCGGTCCAGAAATATAAAAATAAAATTAAGTAAAAAAATAGGTGATGTCACCATACAAAAAACGGTGTGTGTCGTCGGCGGCATCAGAACGTTATATCGTCCAGACTTGGCTAATTTAAGCATAAACGGGATACGTGCTAAAAAGGTAGCAGATAATGAATGGGTAATGGCACTGTTATTTCTAACGTTTATTATAAGCATTATCCTATGGGGCCTCGCTGACCTTAGGAATTCCACAACTTCAGAAACAAACTCAACTTATCTGTTTATGAGAAACATTACCCTAACACAGCCATTTTAGGTCATACATGGCTAATAAAACCCACTTATTAACAAAGTTCAGGTACATTTGAGGTGGCTAACCGTCGGAAATATCTAAACTCCTTCAATTTAACATACCGTGTTAAAGTTATCATCATTTTCGCGCTATTACCTCTGTATACAAGCCAGTAGGAAATTATCAAACGATTAATATTTATTAATGTGTAGTTTCGCCAAGTCTCCATATTATGTTGCGGTCCACTAAGTTTTGTGAGTTATGCTAGACTGTTTCTCTAACTATCTCGGAATCCAGTTGTTAGTACAAGACTGTTTTATTTATACAACTAATAAGTTGCTCTGGTTGTTTTACCATCTTGCAAACCTAATTTTACGGGTCCATAAATCTGACAATGGAAAATCGGCGAGAATTAAGAAAGAAAACGCCAGAATGTGTTGCTTTTTAGTTGCTAATAAGTTGCCAAATAAGCAATTTTGTTTCTCAAATCAATCGTGAGAAATCGGTAACAGTTCCAGATTTCTGTTAGGTTGGCATAGATATACGTTTAAAAGGTGTAATACAGGGTGTTCCACCGGAAACTGCCGCGATCGATTTCTAGAAAAGTACGTTTTGGAAAATTTTGAAAATTTGGTAATTATATAAGCTCTACCACTTAGTTAATGTCAACTTCCATATTTTAAATGAAACATTCAATAAATCATTAATTTTTTTAGATTCTGAATAAAATTCTAAACATAATTCATGTATAATTTTCCATACCTAAGGCCAACCGTTTTTAAAACTGTATGTTAAAAATGCCGTTTGCAAGCCATTACATAGCCATTAATTTCTTCTAAACAAAAGCCTTTAAGAGGAGTTGGAGATGGGTTTTTCGTAAAGAAAGAACTATCTTAGAAGACTGTATTGATATTTTAACAATTACTACCTACAGAGTAGTAAAAATAATCGTTAAAAATTATTACGACAAAAACCCTTAAAGTCAATTTTTTAAATGAAAACCCCTATCTTTTTATACCCATTAAGCATCAAAAATAAGGATAAGTTTATAAAAGGATGTCTATTCCAAAAATTTATAGTTTGAAAATATTAAGAATTTAATATTTATCTATTCTAACAATGTTTTTAAGTACAGCTTAGTTTGGCTTCTACTTGGCCTTGACAACAAAATGCGGCGTCACAGCGAACTACCCGTACCTTCCCGTACTTAAATGCATTGTTAGAATAGATAGATATTAAATCAATAATATTATTTTTAATGCCTAATAGGACAAAGTAATAAAAGATAGAATTTGCCATTTAAAAAAAAAAGACTTTGGGTTTTGTCGTTATAATTTTTACGATTATTTTAGCCCACTTTGTATTTACTAATTGTGAAAATATTGATACAGTCTACTAGAGAAGTTCTTTTTACAAGGAACCCAACACCAATTCATACTAAAGGCTTTTGTTTAAAAGAAATTGGTGGGTATGTAATGGCTTGCAAACGTCATAAAATTTAGAATAAGCCAAAAACGGTTGGACTTAGGTATAAAACATTATTTATAAATAATGTTTAGAATTTTACGCAAAATCTAAAAAATAGATAATATATAGGGTGTTCCATTTAAAATAAGGAAGTTGACAATAACTTCCGGTATAACTGGCAGTGGTAGAGCTGTCAAAAAATTTTAGGTGCATGTTTCCCAATGAGTTTTTAATGGTACTAAATTTTTAACATTCTCCAAAGCGTACTTTTCGAGAAATCGATCGCGACAGTTTCCGGTGGGACACCCTGTACATTGAATACAGGTGAGTCGAGTTGCGCCCGATTTTTTCAGATATAATTTAGATTAAATATTTGTTGCTGCTCACGAAATCATTTATCTAAGTGTAAAGAGTCAGCAATAAGATAGACAGCAAACTCGAAGAAGGTTAGATATCAATTGGATAATAAACTGGTCACATCAGCTTTACACCCGAATTTTCCGGAAATAATTTAGGTTAAAAATTTGTTTCTACTCATAAAATTTTTTATCACAGTATAAGCAGTCAGCAAAAAAATAGAAACCTAAAGTTGGGGAAGATTAAAGATTGGTTAACTTACAAAAACAATAACTTAAATCTAAAAATTTGTTGGTGCTGACGAATTTTTCTTCTTAGCAGCAACAAATTTTAAAATTAAATTTTACCTGAAAAATTGGATGTAAAGCAAGCATAGACAATTTTGTTAACATTAAAAAAAATATTATTTATAATTTTTTCTGCATCAATAAATGTGTATTACATCTTTTTAACATATCGTCGGTATAAAGGTAAAACGAACTAAGTATCAATTTTATGCTTTGGAGATATCAGCAATTTTACATAAAATAGAATTTGAAAAAAAAGAAGAAAAGCTATCATGCTATCATATTTTTATATTGCTCCCAAAAGTAATGGATTCTATAAGAAGTTGCTCCTAATTAAAAAAAAAAAACAAATATACAAAGAACGTCAGGAATGAGTTTTCTTACTAAGTGAATTTTACCTCCTTGTAACCTAGTAATTTTACCATATAGTGCATAAATATAGTAATATAATTGCACATAAAAACACTATAAAAAATTGTTAGCTCACTAAACTTAAAACTAAATTAATGGTTTGGCTCAATACACCAACAATTAATATCCTGTCTTAACTTTTGCATCCAAAAAACTCACTAAGTGACACAAACGAAATATTATTTCTTTACTTTTTAACTTACTTAAAATTTAATATTTTGCTTAAGGGCTTTAGAAGTCATTGCAGTTTTGAGTTGTTCGTATGATAGAACTATTACCCCAAGTAACTTGGGTATGCTTAACTTATTTTAGAGAAAAATGATACTAAGTGACTTTTACATTTATACCGACAATATATCTATGCTAACTTAACGAAAAACTGCTATAACCGATTTCTCACCATCGGTTTGAGCAACAAAATAGTTTATTTGACAACTTATTAACAACCAAAACGTAACAAAGCCTACTGTGGGGCACGAATTGTTTTGGAGATACAAGGTGTCCTTCAAATTTTGTTAGTTTCACCAGGTACTTGTAACTCGCTTGCTATTAGAGATAAAAAAATAAATGGAAAAGTTTAAGGAAATTTTACGTAAAAGGACAATAAAGTTCGAAATTGTTTAAATATTCATAAAACCTCATCTCCCACAGCACGACGATGGGCAAGAAGAAGGAAGTCTTTGAGTAAGTAAGGATCATTAATAAGACGAACAGCCCTTCTTTGAATGGCCATCAAGAATGCTGAGGGTTGTAGGGGATGCCATTCCCCAGACATGGAGAACAATATTCCAGAGAGGGTCGAATTTGGGACACATACAAAGTGTATAAATTGGAAGGAGAAAAAACCTTTTGGCTCGGAAGAAGAAATCCCAAGCTTTTTTGAAGCCGCGGTGGCTATGTCTGCAAAGTGTTTTATGCCAATTGGGGTGCATTCTCAAATGCTATGACGCCCACAGAGGTTAAAATGTGTCCCCGCTCTTGCGAAACCCTAGCCACTCTGTAAGCAAAGGATGAGTGTTGTGATTTTGCGGAAGAAATTATGATTGTATTATAGATGCATTAATGGGTAAAGATTTTTGGCGCCCCAATCAATATCAAGTGAGATCCTGTGAAATAAGATATCTTTCGCATCGCCCTGCGTTTGCTTTCAAGAGTCGGGTTGGTGGTTTGGGAGCGCGGAAGGGTGGGTGAAGGGTACTATCGTGTTTAAAAAAACTAAAAGAACAGCTTTTATATGCAACCGAACTAAAAATTAGAAAATAATTTTTCATTAAAGAAAAAATATTTTCACTTCATAGTAAAAAAGCGTGGGGTGCTTAATATATTAAATGTTATAATTATTATATTTGCCAATATCTATGATGGAAAAGTTATGAAAAAATAGTAAAATGCACCCAGCTTTTACTATGAAGTGATATTTTTAATGAAAAATTATTTTCTTAATTTGGATTCGGTTGCATATAAAGCGTGTTTTTAGTTTTTTAAACTATTATTTATTTTCATTTTTAGTTCGATATGCATTTACGTATGTATAAAAGTTTGGAGAATATTTGCCAACGAATGCCCGGCCCACAAAAAATTTTTCGCCATTTTGTCAAGAGTAGCAAGTTTTTCAGGTGGATGCGGTAACACAATATGAAAAATTTAGGTAAAATCGATTCAGATCGAACTCTTAAATGGCCGATGTGGTTGGTACCACTGGGACGTACAGAGTGACAGATGACACTTGGTGGTATCAAGCAGTGGTTATAATAATATAATGGTTACCCCTTTCCTGGCGATCCAAGCCGGGATGTGGGATACTGTTTGCAGATTATTGCATTGTCATGGGTCCTTAATACGTGTGCAAACTCAAAGAAATCAAATAGCTGGGCGGGGTAAAATTGGTAAAACAAGTTAATGAAACTGAATATCACATGTAAAATTAAGTAAAAATTATTTTTTTTACATGTTTTTAAGAATAAAGATAAACAATATGATAAATATGAAAATCGTAAATTCATAACCTAAAAGTAAGAAAAACTACTAAAAACATCAGACATACCAAGCAAAATGTGGAAAGCATTTGGCAACATCGGAAGGGTCTGATTCTATTTATGAATTATTAAAAAAGTATTCACACAAACTAGATTCATAAAGTAAGTATTGGTCTCTGGTTTAATTAAAGGATTTAAAAAAAAACGTTAACTAATCAGAACTAACCTGTCCACCCTCTATAATCTGTATTTTATTATAAAAAAACAAATAATTCATAGCTGCGCCTACATATTATTATTAAGAACAGCTAATAGATAACATGTGCGTTAAAATAATAAAAAAACGGTAAAATGGCAGAAAACCGTATACTAAATAATTACCTATTTTTCTACTTATATGTGACTTAAAAATAGTGACTATGGCTAAAGAGTCATTTTTTTAAATAGAGGTTGTCGAAAACATATACAAATTATCGTAGGCACATTAAAAGCACTTTATGACAGCCGTGGGTAATAATTATGGATAATGGCCATGGGTAATGAGCCATGTTACCTGTTAAAAACCAGAATAATGATGTAATGATTTTAACAGTGGTGGAAAAATAAATTAAACATATTTATTTTCAAAAAAAATATAACTTCTCCTTAGTATCCATGACTGACAACACTGTATCTTCCACGCAAGAAGGCGTAAAGGCGTTCGTGCTTCTCCACGATGATACGGTATGATGGCATGACTTTTAAGCTTATAATACCCTTATTATACATTTATTTATTTAAATGCCATTGGTATGCAATTTATCGATGTCGCCATTTGTTTGTTTAGTAAATGTAAATAACTTAAAGCAATTTTGTGCACAAGTATTCAAGATAATCTTGTCATGCATAAAACTCTTGATTTGATTTGCTTGTCTTTATTTAGACCTGATTTTACAAGGGTCTTTTGATTATTTCTTACTTAAATTATACTTATTTTATGCTTTATTTATTTTCTGGGAGATTAAACTTAAACAAAATATTATTTGGCTTTTCTCCAGAATAAAATTAAAATGTTAAATAAACTTTTAATTTTATTCTGGAGAAAAGCCAAATAATATTTTGTTTAAGTTTAAATTAAACTTGAGTCATCCACTACTTACATTTTACTAGTTAGCTTTGTGAGATGAGTTTAAGAATGTCATTTATTATTTGAAAATATAAAAAAGGTCCTAGGTTAAAACGCTTTATTCTCCAAAAGTTAAAAAATTAAAAATGGATTTAATAGGCAAACGAATAAAATAATTAAAAGGCTTAGCCATACACATAAAAAATAAAATACTCATTTAGAAAAGCTAACCTCGTTTCCATAAAAAAAGTAGTTAAGGTATTATTTTTTTACAGCTGAAGATTCATTGTAGATATTCAAAATGTTATACAGGGGGTTTTCTAATTGCAGTTAGAAAGTTTTAGGGCATATTCGTGAGCCAATTTCATTAAAAAAGTTCATAGAAACATATGTTCGAAAATGCTTTGTTTCCAAGATAAAGGTTGTTAAATTTTAAAAAGGAAATCGGGTGTTTAATAATATATTAAATATGCCTTATCCAAATCTAATAAAATTTGGCTGTGGTATTTGTTGAAAAAGGAAGTTAATTTGGCCCTAAACTAATTTAAATTCGTGAAACCAGTGGCGGCGTCGGACGCATCTTAGCTAATACTATTGACAAAAAATGTACGCCACTGACTTTTTGCAACTTCTATATTTTTCTAGATAAAAACCTAAAGATACATCCGTTTTCTCTCTTTATATTTTTACGTAGCTTGCTTAGTTTTTAGAAAAAAATCCGCTAAACTGCATAATCCTGGGGCATACAAGAATCATTAGAGCAGTTTTTCTTTTTAAAATTAAGTGTTTTAGCTTCTTATTAGCAATTATGTTATAACAACAACAAATACTTAATTAATTAACGTTGATATCTAGTCTAACAAATTTTAATTAAAAAAGTTTTTAGAAATATTAAAGTTTTTTGAAAAGTTTATTTTAAGAATTAAAAATTTTAGGACCCATGTTTATATAAACTTTTTTTTAATGGCTCGCGAATACTAAGGGTAGTTCTTACATTGGAATATAATTATTCACATGTTATCTTATTATTTGTTACTCTGATAGTGGCAGATTTATTTTAAAGTAATTACGAGTCTGGTTTTTGTTAAGAGCACATATTTCATGCGCGTGCTACGATCATGAGTTAACGTCAAGTGCCGTCGGCCATTGCGCAACGTATTATAATTGGTTTTTTAATGTAAAAGGTGTTAAAACACGGAAATTTTTGTGCGTTTGCAAAATCCGTTCGGTAGTAGGTGTCTGAGTAGGGCCATTGTGTTTAAATGGGCCGAAGCATTTAAGGATGGCTGCGAAACCGTCGAGAATAAGCTACATAATCGTCGACCCCTAAGCAGCATCACACCTCACTATACATTCGCCGCATTGAACAAATGCTGTACGTCAATTTCCTGCGCACCCAACGTACCATCAATACTGCATACCACTCTAACCTTCTGAAAACACACGTGAAACCTGCTTATTACTGGAAACGGAGAAGCATTTTAGGATGAAGTGCGATTTTTCTCCAGGATAACGTGCCACCTCGAAATTGAGGTGGGAGGTACTGGAACCCCCTCCCTTCAATCACCCTGCGACTACCATATGTTTTGACCCGACAAGAAGGTAGGGGAGTTTGTACGCACATGGCTGTCCGAGTAGCCCAAAGAATTCTTCGATACCGGCATTACAAAACTTCCGGAAATGTAGACAAAATGCGTTAATAGTGTTGAACATAGAAAAACTGTACATTTTTGTAATTTTTTTCGATAGTAAATAAACGTGTCAGAGTATTTATTTGTCTCGATCATATTTGAACCACCCTCGTAGAATTAAAGTTTAATTTTCTTACTTTACTTTTTACCGTAAATAAGTACATTGACATGCTGTGGATATATCGAAAAACCAGGAAACATTGACGTATCAATTGTACAAATTATACATTTTTAAACTACAATTTTTATAAAGCCAAAATCTGGTAAAATATACAGGATGTTCCATTAAAAAAAATTACTTGACAATAAAAGTCTTGCTTTTGAAATTCTTTGTATTTCACAGAGAGTGTGAATAAGGTAAAAGAATAAATTGGCATTAAAAAAGTTTTGTCTTTTTCTGCCATGGCTTTCTATAGAAATAAGGAAAGTTTATGGAAAATACTAATTTTGGTAAAACTTAAAATAAAACATAGGTACTAATATTATTTTTGAAAAGCTTAAAGAGAGCCTAATAAATATAAATATACACTGTGTTCCATAAGAAAACTCCTAAGTTGGGTAATGTTCTAAAAGGCTGTGCATATAAAAAACAACTATTTACAACATAATATTTTACAAAAAAAATATTTTATAGCAAACAAGTTAGAGAAAGTTTTAAAAATGGATTAAATCTGAAAATCAAACTCCGAGTTGGATAGCAATAGCTAAGAACCGTGGAACACTACAGTTGTTAAAAAAAAAGAAAATCAAAAGTCCTATAATAGACTCGAAAATAAAACACCTTGTATAGAGGCAAAGATGTTTTGAGTATAAATAAAGTTGGGACACCCTGAATACACTTTTCATTCAAATAGTAAGTAAACTTTTTTTATTTTTAATCGTATCGAGTCTTTTACATAGCTTATAAAAGTTTATACTCAATAAATAATTAAACTTTCACCCTTTATTGTTTATCCAATATTCCGGTGGAATATGTTCAACAATAAATCACGTCGTCTCGTCTGTCAAACGCTTTATCGTGAATAATTTTTCCGATATCCCTGATATTTAACGCATCACATGATATGCATAAGAATGTGGTATAATGAAATGATGACTTGTCAATAAACAAATCAGAAACTACTTGATCAGATGCAGATTTGAGCCACGAGATACCGATTGGCAGCTAATTGGCATACTCACATAGGATAATGCATTATTATAATATACGCAGCCAATTGGGTATGACATCCAAGGTTGTGTTTAATTAGTGTGAAGATGTTTGTGTCAATTAATTTACCGTATTTTGTAGTTAAAAAATTGTAAAGTAGTAAAAATTTAGAAACTGGTGCATATTTTTATCATTTGGTTATTTTCCTAGACATTAACTTGAAAGAAACCGTTTTTTTTTTTAAATCTTTGGACAATTCACGAAGGCTTAAAGCCTAAATACTACCGTACCGTGGGTGTCTAAGCGAGGTAAAATGGAGTTTGTTGACACGGGACTTAAATACTTGAAGATTTGAGGGGGAAGGAAAGACCTCCGCGGGCAGCAGGTTCCACATTCTAGAAACTCTAGATAAAAAGAACAAACAAATTGGAAAGTTCGGGGTCTGTCCAGTTGGACTGTATAAGGAAGCATACACGTGGCACCACAAGATTCTTTGTTGGGAACCGCGAGTGAAGGAACTATACTGGACAATTCCTCAGAGCAGAAGCCATGGAAGTACCTACAAAAAGCAATAAATCCCCGACAGCCCGACGATGGGCAAGAGAGGGAAGCCTTTTTGTAAGTAGAGGATCATTAATGAGACGAGACGAGACTTTAAATGGAATCAAGAATGCTGAGGGTTGTGGGGGACGCCAAGCCCCAGATATGGGAACAATATTCCAAGGGAGGTCAGATTTGGGACACATATAAAGTGTATAAATTAGAAGGAAAAAATACTTTTTCGCTCAAAAGAGATATCCAAGCTTTTTGAAGCTGCCGTGGCTATAGATACAATGTGTTTGTGCCAGTTAAGGTTAAACACCCCTAACAGAATAGAGAATTATTGCAAGTTGCCTTATTAAGCTCGGGTATTATTAATACCGGCTTTATTTAAATAGTGCTTGTATTCATAATGAAGAGGTATTGCAAATCATGTTGACAGAGCCATTAACCTAAAAAAATAGTTTTTCTTTATTGTTTTGTGTTGTAGGGTCTTGTTTTACACAATTACAGAAATACATTTAAAAAGCAAGGTTTTAAGAATTTTTACTTCCACAAACTTGTAGATTCTGTGGTCGGCAGCCGTTCGGTTATACGAACAGTTCCGAAGTTAAAATAAGACCAAAATAAGGCACGACCCAAAACCGACATAAATAAAGCCAGGCACTATCCTTATTAAGGAGTCCTTATCCCACCATGCATCTGCGCAAGCTCAGATGTCCAAATAAGGCCGGTATTATTAGTGTCTGGCCTTATTTTACTGTGCAATAATTATCTAATAATAATTTAATGACAAGCCTACCACCACTTTTAGAATAAAATAAAGGAAACAAAAAAAGTTAAATAATACTATTATATTTTTTTGTTCATTTATAATATAATTTTCTGTCGTTGTTTATTAAAATAAATTTTATTTACGAGTTTTCCCTAAAGACGGAACGAGCCCAGCTTAGGTTTTGAAATGTAAGAATTACAGGCTTTTACAGGCTTAGGATAGTGGGGCCGTTTTAGAACTTTATCGAATAAATATATCAAGTATACCTACATATGTCTTTGTGGAAAAATATATTGTTTGAGCAAAATAAATTCTTATTATTTTGTCCTATTTTTTTCAATGCTTTTTTGTTGGGTACACGTCAAAAATATATTTAGAAAGAATGGGACCTGGTCCAGAAGTATTGCTAGCTGACCCTCTTCAGCCCTATTGACTCCTGAGAAAGGCCGATCGACTGAAACAAAATAAAGAAAAACCCTCCAAAACCCAAAACATTTTTATTAAAAAACGACGTTTTGGTGGCAAATTTGCCACCTTTGTTAGGTTAAAATTAAGTTAAAAATTAAAATAAAAAATGAACCTATATTTGAATTAAAAAGATTAAAATTTAAAGCTTTTAAGTTTCGCAAACGAAAATAGTTTGACATTTGTGTAATAAGTGACATAAGTTACTAGTATATTTATTATTTGTAAGACAAAAAGGGTGATAAGTTGGTTAATTTTTAGTTTTCCCGAAAATACCTGAATTTCAGTTAATATAAATAACACTTGGTTACCTTTGCTTGATACTGAGGTATCTTCAGGAAAACTTAATCGGCTAGCTCATCACTTTTCTTATCTTACAAATAATAAATACACCAGTTACTTATGTCACTTGTGACGTGTACACAAATGTCAAACTATTTTTAGAGTTTGTGAAATTAAAAGCAAAAAAATTATTCATATCTTAATTTAAATATTAGTTAATTTTTATTTTAATTTTAAACTTAATTTTACTTAATTTTAACTTGAAAACGGTGGCAGACTTGCCACCGAAACGTCGCTTTTAAATTAGAATTTTTTAGTTTTTGGGGGTTTTTCTTTATTCTGTTTCAGGCGACCGGCCAGTTCATAGGAGTCAATAGGGCTAAACAGGGTCAGCTCGCTTTACCACGGGACCAGGACCAAAGCGGTCCCATTTTTTCTAGATAGATTTTTTCGTGTACCCAACAAAAAAAGAATTGAATTAGTTTATGTTATTTCAAAAGTTGCTAAAAAGATAACCTTTACTATAATATATACAGGGCTTGTCTAAAGTCAGGGCCTCTCTTCTAACTTTTAAACTTTTTGGTAACTTTTCATGAAAATTTGAGGACCCTCGCAAAAAACATAGACCAAATTTAAGACAAGAAATGACAGATATAAATGTCAACCTAACAGCTGGGCGCCATTTTGAAAATAAAAATTTAATAGAAAAAGGGTCTTGTGGCACATCATTTAAAAACTCCTGACAAGTACTTTATAACCCCAGAATATACAGGAAATACCTTTACCTCTCAAAAAATGACAATACTTTAAAAATTACCTAAATACCTTATTTGGATGGCCATATCTCCAAAACAAATAAAGGTAGATATACCTCTATGTGGTATTTTCTTAAAGGTCTTTTAGATATATTTTTAATTGTAATATAATATACAGGGTGCGTCGTTAAAAAAATCTAAACGTTTTGTCCTACCCTGTATAGTATCACCAATATTACCATTAAATAAATCCTTAAAAGAGCTTTTAAAAAAATACCACATTAAGTTTATCTAACTTTAATAGATTCGGAAATACGGCCATCTAAATGAGTAATTCAGGTAATTTTCAAAGTACCGCCATTTTGTAGTAGGTAATGGTATTGACTTTATATTCTGGGATTATAAAGAACTTGCTGGAAGATTTAAAATGATGTGCTACATGCTACATTTAAAGTGGCGCCCAGCTGTCAGTGTGACGTTTATATCTGTAATTTGTTTATGTTGTCTCACTAGTCCTTAAATTTTATAAAAAATACCAAACAATTCAAAAGTTAGCAGGGAGGTCCTGAATTTAGACAAGCACTGTATAATTTTCTTGTGTTAATATTATTTTATTTCTTTAACATTTTATGTGAAAATATTTATTTAAAATGTATGAAATATTTTTAATTTTAATAAAATTATTAACAAAACATATAAAACAAAAATATTTTTGCGCTGTCCTTCAAGACCACTTCTTTCAGTTGCAAAGCCTTTGATATTTTGAAAAGTCAGCAATATTTTGCATGTATTACAAAAAGGAAAGAAAATTTTATGCATAAAGGAGCAGAGGAATATTCTCCAAACTGCGACAGGCTCAAAATAATTTAAAAGAAGGGTTGTTTACATAAATAATAAAACCCTAAAATTAAGTTGTTGTAATAAAAATAAAACTTAACATATAATTTGGTACACCTGGTTCAGACCAAGAGATCGATACATACAGCAGGACCAGAAGTTGAAAATAAATGTGGATCAAGAGATAAAGTTTGTAATCAGCTATACCGACTGTCCACAGATGTGGTTTACAAGAGGACAACTGGATAAAAAAATTTTTTTAAAAAAGTATTTCTGATAAAATTTTTGGTTTTTGAAAAAATATGACTCACTAATAGTCTAAAAATCTGAATAGGAAGCGACCTTTACTCATCTGTTTTCCACATTTAACTGTTTTATATTAACCCTTAAGTACTGTAGTGCAATTTTCAATAATTATTACTATAGGAAGTTTCAGGACTCCTGCTTGAAGAAACTTAATCAAAAAATAAATATGAAAAAAAGTTTTTCAAATTGGTTTTATTTATTTACTTAGCCTTAAACCTAATGATATATTAGTAAAATAATTTAAAAAACCTTACATAAACCTTTATAAAACAATTTTGAATATTATAATTGTAAATATCAATCACTTTTATAAAGACAAAATTTTAACATATTAAAAAAATAAATTTATGTATTTTTTTTCTAAAGACTAAGGTATTAAAAAAATTAAAAAAGGTAGAAAAACATTTTCTTCCCTCACATATGAAGACGTGCAATGCAAAGCTTCCTGTCAATTTTTTTAATATAGAAGGTGTACTTTTGGCCACTTGGTAACGATTTTTGCGATTTAAATCATTTTTAATTTGCTGACCTTTGTTAAACTATTTTTTTTTCTAGTTTCAAATCGTTTTTCTTCTTCAACATAGATTTTTTGCTGTCTTTTTCATGATTCGATAAAACGGCATGATCTTTCTCAAATTATTCGATATCGCTGGCATCATCTATTTCTTTAAACCAATTTTCTAATGTACTTTCGTTATCTATTTCCCCAAATGTAACTTCTTTTAATAAAGATTACACCTGAGACATTTTATACACTTAAATAAACAAAAATATCACAAAAACAAAATGTATTGAACATTTTAAATTGTTACACTTACACTATATATGAGTCTCCAAGACTCCCTAATACTTTAAGCGAACTAACCATGAAACTACTTACACTGCACTGCCGACCGGAAAAATTGCGTAAACTACTGCTAGGGAAAGGTACATGGAGGGTGGTAAGGATAAAACAAGCAGTATTCAAAATATTTTTGGAAGAAAATCGTTATGAGTCTGAGAGACTCAAGTATAGTTCTTAAGGGTTAAAAATAGTATTTAAACAAAGGTATTGGCATGGAGTTTCCTAAAAAAAAATAGGTTAAGGCCATGACCAATTAAAAAAGTAAGTTTTAAAGTTTTTAAGTGAGCCTGTATAATGTCAATTTTGATTTTTTATTGTACATGACAGTACCACTATATTTGTACATTTTGTTTCTTTAATTTAATAAATAAAGCAGTGGTAAATTTTTAAAAATTAAACCAAAACATTTTTTGGTACATTATGTATTATTTAAAAATATATATTTTAATAACTAGCATATAGAGTGAGAGCCCGTGAGCGGCAGACCTTCGTCATTTTGTAAAAGTTGAAACTTTGTCAATGCATGCTCCCAATATAGGTAGAAGTAATGGTAGATTGTGAAGTTTGACTCATAGTGGCTTTGGCAGGTACGAGGTACCTATTAGAAGATATTTTCCCAACCGGCAGACAATTTTGACAGTTCCAACCTCTTGGCAGACAAACATTTTGGAGTGACTTAATGGTCCGACCACGTACAATATTTTTGTTATTTAAGAAAATATGACAAAAAGTCCTATATAGAAGTTGTAGTAAATTTTTAAATAGGCATGTACTTAAAATATTTTGATGTATACAGAGTGTTCCAAAAACATTTTTTTTTTAATTAACCTTAAAGCAATAACTTTTTTTGGACACTCTGTATACATTAAAATATTTTAGGACATTCTCATTCGAAAACCCTACAAATCTCATATAACACTTTTTGTTATATCTTGTCAAATAACAGAAATATTGGTCTTTATCGGACTATTGGATCATCCCAAAATATTTGTCTGTCAATGGATTGGAAGTGTCAAAACTGTCTGGCGACTAAAAAATATCTTCTAATAGATACCCAAGTAACATAATGTAAAATTTAGCTTCTACAAAATGACAAAACCTAAGTTTTAATTTATTAACCTTTGGTACCTGGTACCTGCCAAAGCCACTATGAGTCAAACTTCATAGTCTACCATATCTTCTACCTATGTTGGCAGCATGTGCTAACAAACTTTCGGCTTTTACAAAATGACGAAGGTCTGCCGCTCACGGGCTCTTGGACTAATACGTAAGTTTTTAATAATATAGGAGTTGCCATTGTATTATTATGGCCTTGACCTAATTTTTTTATGCAACCCTATGGCGATACCTTTGTTTAAATACTATCTTTAATATAAAACAGTTTTTATCCGGTAAACAGATCGGTGAAGGTCGCCTTCTATTCGGATCTCGTACTACAAGAGAAAATGTTTATTTTGTATACAGGGCTCGCAAACACTTTTGAAAACATGATTTTTCCCCATTCCCCAACCATCTTAATTTGCTGAAAATGCCTTGATCATATTAGTTTATTGCTAAAGAAATTGTGTTGTGTATGAATTTGGGAGGAAGCAGATATTTTAAAGGCAAATTATAAGAGTTTTTTAGGGTATTTTATAATAGAAATTTAAAATAATTATCATAATCAGTTTCATGAAAATTGTTGATACATCTGTAAAATAAAGGTCTTTTAAATGCCACTTTAAACACATTTTTTAATGACATTTTGCCTATAAATTATAAATAAGGGTAGTTTACTCTTGGCATGTTTTTCAAGTTTTTGCGCGTTCTGTATACAAAACCAACATTTTTTTTGTAAATCATATGTTTATACAACAAGTAAAAATAAATATTTTAAAACTCTTAAAGGTTTGTATTTTGTATCTTTGGTAATGGTAAATTTGGTAATTTAAATGTTAAGGTGTCGCGGCTAAAGTTGTCGTGGTAACTTTAAAATACACTAGGCCGATCTGGGTGCTGTTTAAATGGAGACCATAATATACAAGTAAAGTTTAAATATTTTTGGAGATTAAAAACAAACAAATACGCTTTGTTAAGAAATTAAAAACAATATCTAGGAATCCAAAATTGTCAAATCGCTTACTCTGCAATTGTAACAAAAAGTTCAAGGATTTCATAAAAAATACATCATGTGAAAGTTTTCATATCTTCATATGTTACCTAAATGGAAAAGTTTGACCAAAGTGCTCATATTTAATTTATTTAAAATATAACATGTTGAATTGTTTAAATGAATATAACTTGATAAATATTAATTTTTCGAAAAAATGTAAAAGTCGTTTTTGTGGAAAATTAGTCAAACAAATTTTACAAGAATAATTTTTAATACATTGGCGCCCATACGACCTAGTATAAATGCATTTAATTTAGTGTAGTGAGTAAAGGTATAAGATTATTATTAAAAAATATAAATATAAAAAGATAATTTTTTTGCGTTTCTTGTGTGGTCCAGGAGTATTCAAATTTGTACTTTTACTTGGTGAATCCAAATAAAACAAATAATTTACACAAAAATCAGTGTTGTACATTTTTTGTCAAGAATATTCGTTTAGGTACTACTTGAGATACCACTGGACTTAATAAATATCACGTTAAAGCTAAATTATCATTTTAATGCTATAACTAACACTGATAAATTTTAATTATTTTCAGTGATAATATTTGTCCCACATTTTTTTTTAACAACATTCTGTAATATTCTGTTTATCGTTATACTTCTTTAGGACACCCTGTATATTTAGGATGAATGTCAAAAAATGCTCAATCAAATACCGGGTGTCAACAAATCTATTAGGCAAGCCATAACTTTTAGAGTATCAAATATATCATAATAAGACTTGAAGATTGTATAGAAAGAGAATAGTTTTTCATAGTTCTTACTTTTTGGTTATTTCTGATTTAACGAAAAATGACTCAAATTTGGAATTTTTAAATGAAACACCCTGTATATTTTAACATTTTTAGATTCTTTAGACAATTTTAAATAGGTATTTGAGTTTTTAGGACTACTTGATTTTATGTGAGCCATTTGTAGTATTGCATCTAGGTGGCTATGATTCTTTACTTAAGACTTTATTTTTAAGCCTACCGCAAATAGATTCGTCAAGAAATCCTTTATTCGAAATGTGCTTGTCTAAAAGGGTTGCTATTTAAAAAATAATACTAAGACACAAAAATGTCAATTATTCCTAACTTTCATATTAGTCACTAAAATTTTGCGACTGTATTTTTCAATCATGACCTAGAGTCACTAAAATAATTAGCACCCAATCATGGCCACCTAGATCCAATATTTAAAATGAGTCTTAAAAAATCAAGTATGCTTAAAAACTTTTTAAAATATCACATTTTGGGTTGCAATTTTCTCAGGAGTTTAAAATGTTAAAAACTACAGGTTCTTATATTTAAAAATTTAAAATTGAAGCCATTTTCGTTCAAAGCGGAAGTGACTGGAAAGTAAAAAATATGCCTAAACTCTCCTCTGCTCATACCATTCACCTGAACCAAGTGTCATTTTGATATGTCTAATACTCTGCGAGTTATGGCTTGTCTAATAAATTCGTTGACACCCTGTATAAAGCTTGGCATTGTTTGGTCGTTTTTTTTAAACTGATTTCCTTAATTTTAATTAAATTCAGGATTCATTGTATAATTTTACTCATCTAAGTTCACTAACCGTATAATATTTTGTATTATTAACATTCAACGTAAATGTAATTAATAATTTACCTAAAAAACTACTTGAGATTACAAAAGCATCCTTAGAAACTTTTAAGTAGTGCAGCCACCCTGAGGATATTTGCATTTCATTTCAATTTCATTTTTCAATTTAGTTCTTCTCTTAAACTTTTAAATTAAACGGGTAACCGGTATTATTCTGTGTGGAACTTTTGGACGGTTATTTGAAAACATAACATATAAATCTAATAACGATATTTATTAAAACTTCCCCCAAAGCTCTATTAAACCTTTTATCCTGGATTAAATCTTGGGCAAATAATAATTTGGTAAATGTTAATAGTATACAGATTGTCCCACCGGGAACTGCCGCGATCTATTTCTCGAAAAGTACGCTTTGGAAAATTTTTTAAAATTTATATTTTAAACAGAAAATCCTATATATTATTTATATTTTAGATTCTGCGTAAAATTCTAAACATAATTTATATATAATGTTCCTATACCTAAGTCTAACCGTTTTCTACCTATTTTAAATTTTATGTCAAAAATGACGTTTGCAAGCCATTATATACCCATCAATTTCTGCTTCACAAAATCCTTTAATATAAGTTGGGGTTGGGTTCCTTGTAAAGAAAGAACTTCTTTAGTAGGCTGTATCGATATTTTCACAATTATTAAATACAGAGTGGTCAAAAATAATTGTTAAAAATTATAACGACAAAACATTAAAACTCATTTTTTTAAATGGCATCTCCTATCTTTTATAACCTTATCCTATTAGGCATTAAAAGTAACGGTGAGTTTGTATAAGAATGACTATTCCAAAATTTATAGTTTTCGAAATATTAACAATTTAATATTTATCTATTCTAACAATGCATTTACGTACGGGGTAGTTGGCTGTGATGCCGATTTTTTTATCTTTTTTGACATCCCACGAAGGCATATGCCTAAATACCAAAGTACCGTAGGTGTCGGGTTATTAGATGTTTAACCCATCATTCCCCTGTTTCGTCAACGTTGTCCAAGCACTGAAACATGCAGTTATGCATTTCACAACACCTTTTAGACAACGCGGTAGTGCCACCACGGTCGTTATTTTTAAATAACTACTACCTAAATATGTCTCCTCCCCGCTGAGAATCGAACCGGCGACTTCTGGCTTCGAAGATCAAAGCTCTGTCCACTGCGCCACGGAGGAGACACTTGTTGTCAAGGCCAACTAGAAGCCAAAATAAGCCGTACTTTAAAGCATTGTTAAAATAGATAAATATGTAATTCCTAATATTTATCTATTATATATAATACAAACTTATCCTTATTTCTGATGCTTAATAGGATAAGGTAAAAAGAGGGGCTCCTTATTTAAAAAAAATTGTCTTAATTATTTTTGACCACCCTGTATTTATTAATTGCAAAAGTATTAATACAGTCCGCTAAAGTAGTTCTTTCTCTACGAGAAACCCAACCCCAACTCATAAAAGGCTTTTGTTTAAAAGAAATTGATGGTTATGTAATGGCTTGCAAACGTCATTTTTGATATAAAATTTACCATAACTGAAAAACTGTTGCACACATAGAATATTATACATAAACTATGTTTAGAATTTTACGCAGAATATTAAAAATAAATAATAAATAGGGTCTATTATTTAAAATAAGGAAGTTGACATTAACTTTCGGTATAACCGGAAGTGGTGGAGCTGTCAAAATATTTTAGTTGTATGTCCTCCACTGACTTTGTCATGTTACCAAATTCTCAAAATTTTCCAAAGCGTACTTTTCGAGAAATCGATTGCGGCAGTTCTCTGGTGAGACACCCTGTATTATGGGGCGAGCACAAAATGTTATAGTCTAAGAGCCAGCTTAAATCTGACAACACATTCTTTACGGTATCTGAAATTTCGTCCAGTGAGACTTCTATACCTAGTAAACAAGCAATGGGTACTAGCTAATTTTATTTTATTTATTTATTATTGGTGGATTTATTACGGTGTGTTTCAGATATGCAACGATTTTATAAAAAACTTTTTTTTTTTTAAATAACTCTTAATTGGCTAATTAGTAAGTAGGTAAATTTAGTATGTGAGCTTATTTTATCCATGTCTTCAAACTAATCCAATACAATTTTGTTTTTAAACAAAATTTTATTTGGCTTTTCTCCAGAAAAAAATTAAAAAGTTTATTTAACATTTTATGAAAATTTAAACTTTTATACATTATGTAGAACTATTCTGCCCTTACACAATATAATAAAAGTTATTATTACTTTAAAAGAAATCAAATAATGAAATATTTAATATTAAGTTACTTACAATATAAAGGTTTCAATCTATAAACAAAGGTTCATTAGCACTCGGTTGAAATTATTTTAATCTAATAAAATAAAATCTTAATAAGACGCCAGACGAGAACTGGGCCAATGGTTGCGTCTCAAAAATGTGGTAAATAGTTTACCAAAAATGTGGTAAACAGTTTACCTAAAAACTTATTGATAAACTTGTTACAAAACTGATAAAAATATAAGAATGAGAATGTCTGATGGACACTTTGGCGTTTGACATTACTTCTGGAAAAATTAACTGGTAAAAGATACACCAATTAGAGTATCTTAACCAGATAAAAAGACGCAACCATTGGCCCAGTTCTCGTCTGGAATCTTGTTAAGATTTTATTTTATTAGATTAAAATAATTTCAACCGAGTGCTAATGAACCTTTGTTTATAAATTGAAACCTTTGTATTGTAAGTAACTTAATATTAAATATTTCATTATTTTATTTCTTTTAAAGTAATAATAACTTTTATTATATTGTGTATAGAGCAGAATAGTTCTACATAATGTATAAAAGTTTTAATTTTCATAAAATGTTAAATAAACTTTTTTATTTTATTCTGGAGAAAAGCCAAATAATATTTTGTTTAAATTTAATCTCCCAGAAAACAAATAAAGCATCAAACACAATTTTGTTTTAAAATTAATAGGGGAGCCAATATAAGAAAGTTATACCAAAAAGGCATTTTTGCTTAAAATTTTAACACCCTGTATCTTGAAAACGAAACACTTTAGGACAGAATTTTATTTGATTTTTTCTTGTATTTTATATAGTGTTGAAAAATATCAACTTAAAAATAACCCTGTATAATAAGTTTTTTGTATAGTTTATTTGGTTTTTGGAAATATAAATTTCAACAAAATATTTTGTTAAAATTTTAATTTCCAGAGAATGAATGCTGTTTTCATAGTAGGTCTATTCCTTGGGTCCTCGGTGTAGTGTAAGTTACACTGCACCAATTATCAGCTGATTTCTAGTACGCAAGCGGTGTAGAAAAACGCTGGGAATGAGAAAGTGTTAAAATGTAGTGTAAAATTTATGTCTTCCCTTCAGTTATTTTTTTATTTTGAGTTTTACATTAAAAAATGTTGTCGCTTCATTATTTGGAATGTTTTGAAGATGAGGCTTTGTATTATAATTATAAATTTCATAGTTCTGATAATTCAGAAAGCGATGATAACTGGGAGTAAGAACGACATCGAAAAAAATTCAAAGAGAAAATGTCTCAGCACTCAAAATTTCTTGCAGCAAAGTAACAACAACAAGTTTTAAAAAGCAAAACCTGATTAACTTTGATAAATCCAAAACATGAAGATTTCATAACCTCACATTTATAACTTCCAACTCTCCAAATGTCAAAATATGCAAAGCACGACCAATTCCACTTTTTACACCTCCTAGCGACGAGGTGTAAGTAAATTCACACCAGTGTACACCAATTTTACAAAGGAACATAAAAGTGTAGTGCATTTAACACGATTTATTAGCAAAGAAATGTAAAAGTGTCAAAAGTGTACACTTTTGTTAGCAAAGGAATAGACCTAGTATAATAATATTTTTGTATTTAGTTGTTTGGTAAAAATAGTTCATGTTCATTTTCCTTAACCACCAAAATATGATTTTCACTTTTCTCTATAATGTATTATTTAAAATCCTTCTATCGTAAAATAGTTTACCCAAACTTTTATCTGTACTTAACTTATTATAAGTTTTGATGCCACGGCTAGCAAACTAAAATTATGGATTTTAATGCAGTATCGCATTACTGAGTTAGACAGTCAAAAGAGTTTGCCAATTTTGAGAATTTGATACAATATTGTGTGTTGAAAATTTGTTTAACTTGTTTTGAGGTTGTATATTTTGGTTATGGAATATCTTTCACTCGAAAACTGTTGTAGAGGAAAACTATTACAGGAAAATTGTAGGTAAAATGTTTGTTTATAGTATAAATAATCGGTATTAAATAATTATTTAATTATTATCTAGGTATAATAGTACCGTATAGTATAGGAAGGAGCAACGTTTTCGAAAGAAAAATTGTGTGATATTGATATGTTGTTCTCCTCTTCTGGACAGACCCTGGGCTGTCTGGCTGGCGGTAGTGGTTGCGTTTATTAGTTCGCATCCTACCTGTACAGGTAATAATCCAAGGTTTTAAAGACATTTTATGAAACCTTATTTTTAATTTCTTGTCTTTAAATAGGTTTACCAAACATATTTTTTTATTGCCAGACACTTTTATCATTGCTAATTATACAGTCGTCCCCCTTCTAACTTCTGAACCGTTCGGTATATTTTGATGAAACTTGGAACGATAATATATGACCAAGGTCTGCATTTTCTGACATATCAGTGACAGCTCTAAATGTCAAGGTCACAGCTGGGCGTCAACACAACCGCTTCCGCCAGCCAGACAGACGAGGATCTTCTCGAAAGAGGAGCGAGAATAACATATCAAAAATAGCCAACGTAAATTTTTTGTTTTCACGAAGTTGCTAACTTCATAACACTCTGTTGGTAGTGTAGATAAATAAGACGTACTTTATGTGAATTATTTAGGTTTGTATTGTTAAAACTGACATGTTACTGTTTAAAGTGCTATGCTTATTTTACCTTACAACTAAGCGAGTAATTACCATTATACTAAAAATAAGAAAATAATACAATAAAAAGACTGAAAAAATATAAACATTTTAAAACTTGGAGCAAAAAGGTTTAACGACGTTTATATGAAAATCAATAACGCACTTTAAGAAGATGAAATTCGTTCTTAGTTTCTTGAACTATCAGTTTTCCTCGCATGTAAAATAAAAAAATAAAAATAAATAATACAAAAGTCGCCGAAAAAAACAGTAAAAAGTTTGCTCTTAATCTTCATGTAGATATTGTTTCAAATCACCTCGTATATAAAAACACCACTTTGTTTTATACCTTTTTATTAACAATCGAACGTAACTATGGTTACAACGACGAAATCTTTACTTGTCAATGGGCGCCAAGGAGCATGGACAAGGGGAGAGAAACCGTTGATTTACCCCCACCAATTAAGAAATGGCACACAGCTGCGACTGGTGATTGTGTTCAGCGACCAAAAGAGCTCGTCAAAGTTTTATTTTATTCTTGCTTAACGTTGCTAAAAAGGACGGGCTTGGTTAAAAGTATGGATTTATTTAGAATTTTTGTTTCAGTTCGCACTTTTACGTTACATTCTTGTGTCTGAATCAATACTATCAGCCAAATATCTTGCGAACTTTAACCGGTTTGATGGTTAACTTAACACAGCGGGATTACTCGTCATGCGCATGGTAGGTTGTTTTCCCGGCTTGCTATTGGCTGTTATAAATGTCAAAACTCTTGACTTTCACATGTTCAATATGGCTGATGTTTCGTGATTGTTGTGGCTGTATATTTGTTTTGTGTTTTATTCGGTTTGATTTTACGTGTGACCTGTGCTATAGATATAAATTATTGAAACAAAATTTGTGGAAATTTATGGGTTTTTTAATAAATTATTTTTTAATTTATTTACGTTGTTTTTTTTAATAAAAACAAATTAACAATTTATCTAGGATTTATTTATGTAACAAAACATTATATACATTAATATTTTATATACATCCGTAAAATATATTTAATGAATATCTTGCTGGAGAGTAAAAGCACAATGAACCAATAGAGGATTTCTGTGTGCGTCACTCTCTATTTAAAAAATTTGCTTGAACTGTAAAAGTCAGACAAATGATCTCTTTAAAAAGTATTAAATAGTGATAAAAATTATACTAAAGCGAAAAAATAAAAAGGCCTCAAAGCCTAAACACTTAAAAAACTTAATAACTGACCCAGTTAAGGTACAAACCAAGATATAGAGTGTGTCTACTTAAGTTCGTACCATAAGGCAAACTATTTATTAATTTTACGAAAAAAAATAACCAATCGATATTAATTGTTTTCATTGGTAGGTATATGAAATATCTTAAAAAATATAAATTTATGTTAAGAGGAAAGTACACCTATTTTTGTCAATATTGAAAATTTGTGAAGAAAAAGATGATTAGGATTAGGATTTTTTTCTGCAATAACGAAGCATTTTGAGCTTCTTTTACAAAAGTATTTTATTTCAAAATAAGTATCCAGTAATGTGGAAACTTAAATTTTCATTGTTAATTAAAACCTACAATCTTATCTGCTTCCTTATACCTAAAAAACAATTATGTAGATATCGAATAAAATGGACCAAGCACAATGGCCTATGGAAACTGAAATCCTACTACGCTTTTCTTAGTATAAGTAGGTAATATTAACTTATAGACTATAATACTCTTTCAACTAAATAGGATCAACATAAATCTAAAATTTATTTGGTTGGTAAGTTTGAGCATGCTATTTTCATATATTTCTTAAAATTATACACTTCTTTTACATTTAGTACCATTTTTATGCTAAATAAGTAATCTCGCAATAAAAGTTTAGTTTTCAAGAAATAATTCTATTTAGATTTTTATTTTCAGTTTCTCATTTCCCTAAAATTTATAACATTAACCTATTCCAATCTAAGAAAAATAATAGTCTTCTACCAAATAGATTTTAATACACCATTAGCACTAAATTACCAATATTTAGTTATTAAAATATTAACAAATTTCAGTATAAACCACATTTTACACTTTTTTATTAATGTTTTATGTATATTTACTCAATAAATCAATGTTTTTGAATATACCGCCGATTTTGACATTGGGAGTGCGTATGCGCATGCCCTGCCATCCCGCAGACCCTATCTTCAAATTGTGCCACTTTTCGAAACGGCGATTGATCCTCTATCCTTGTCTATTCTCTTTGATGGGCGCATTCAGGAGTACTCAGCCGCTACCGTACCGTACCGCTTAGTTTTACAAGTGCCAAAATTGTCAAATTAAACCAATAAAATGGCTTTATTATTATGACAGTTTTTGACACTCCGCTTACCCAGCGGTGAAGCGGCTGAGTATTCTTGAATGCGCCCAATGTCTCGAAGTTTACAGCACAAAAGTAGAGATGGGCATAATCGCATTATTTCAATAATCGGATTATCAGGTTATGAATGAATTCAGTAATCGAACTATAATTTGAATTAATAATAATCGTTTTTCCTTTTTCGTTTTCCTAGAAAAAAAAGTTGAAGGGCATAAAAAAGGTCCTCACCCTTCATCTAATTATCTGTGTAATCAGGTTATTTTTCGTTATTCCGATTATCTCAGTAATTAGGTTATTTTTCGTCATTCAATTTATTTCGTAATTCAAATTATCTGTGGAATCAGGTTATTTTTCGGTATTGAAATTAAATCTGCATAATCGGATTATACCGATTATTTCAATAATCGGATTATCGATTATTTTAAATTTGAATTATCCCATCACTACATAAAAGTCGAATTATACTAATCCTTTGAAGGTTTTCTGTCGCCAGTTTATAGTAATGTGGAAGAGTGAAGAATAATCTAGAATTTTGGAGAAATATCACGAAAATTCCATAGTACAGGCATGGCACAAAAGTTCTCAATGGATAATTTTGGCGTTTTCGGAAACCTTCGAAAGTGATGAAAGAACTTGAAAAAATAAGGTAAATTAGTTAAATAAATTAACAATCTAAATTAAATTATCCCAACTCTCTAAAATTCTCTAACGTAAAAACATTTTTGAAAGTCTGTAACAATATTTAAAAAATTTAAAACAATCATTTTTATTAATATTTTTAAACAATCTAATAAATTTTCAAACAAACGATAAAGCCACCATATTCGTGTATTTCAAAATTTTCCCCAACACTTCGAAAACGTAGCACAACGAAAACTCGAAAACTTCGAATGAAAGTTTATCCTAAGGCGTACGCGTACAGGTAGCAAGAAGCTCTAAAGCCTGTTTATATGGTTTTAATTATAATATTATATTACCCCACAATCTCATTAAATTACATTACTTTGCTTTGTGTACCTCTATGTTGTTAATATAGTGTTATACTTATACCGTTTATTTACTAAAATTTTGTTGCTTTGTCTGCAAAATATGTATACCTAATTAAAGTATACTTTAAAGTTCTATTTTTATTTTTCCTTGAAAATGCCTACATAAATATTACCTTTGGGTAAATAAGTTTTTATTTTTATTTTTTATTTGGGTCATCTTTTTATTTTTAAATTTAAGGCAAATATTTTCTGTTAAATTTTAATTTAGAAATTGCTGTTTTAACTAACTTTTATTGTTTGCACACACTCGGAGTGTCAAAATTTCCATTTTATTTTATAGTGGACAAAAAAATCCGGACAAACATATATTTTGTTTAAATTTAATCTTAAATAACTTTTGGTTTTTTAACCGATTTTAATTATTTTTTGGCCTAGTTGTAACTCCTTTTCTTAAGATTGTTTTTAAATATGGATTACAAACGTTTAATAGGGTTAGGTGTTATACAGGGAAGAGTCGTGTTTTATGAATTCCTACTACACTACAACATCGACCGTGCTGAAATGCAGGAGGATTGTAATGGGAGTTTTTATTTTAGAACACTGTAAACATAATACTACGCGCCAGCACAAATATCTCGTAGGAATTCATAGATTAGGTAAATGAACGTAGAAATCCAGCTCCTATAATTGCTACGCATGTTGTAACCTGGGATGTTTTTAAGTACACGCAAATTTGTTTGTATATTTGAATTCATACTGCAATGGCAACAGGAGACGCATCGCCCTGGCCTTAATTTTTTTACTATACCGCCTTAGTTGCATTTAATTGAATCCATACGGTTGTTTTCTTTTAGTTTTATGTAAATTTTAAACGGTTTATAACCTAAAAGTAGTGTGTCGAATGTTTTTTTTTAAAATAAATAGTTTACAGTATGACCTTTCTGTGGACCATGTGTAAGTAATTTTACTCAAATAGTTTGTGATGATCACGTTATTTTAAAGTTTGATTACAAGACACAGAATAATTTTTATTTGGATATTATTTTGCAAGATTAAGAAGATGGTTATCAATATGATATATAATAAGTTTAGTGCTGACTGTTGCTGAAATTTTCTGTAATTACTTGAACAAATTGAAGCACCACTGGGAAATATTATTTTAAATTACATTATACAAAAACTAGGCGTCTCGACAAATAAAACAATTTTATTTTAAGTCAGTAAAATGGTTTAAATATAATTAATAAAAATACACTGCTTGTCTCAAGGTCAGGACCCCTCCTAACTTTTAAATTGTTTGGTAATTTTTCATAAAAATTTAAAGGACTTTAGTAGGACAACATAAACCAAATTTTAGACAAGAAATGACAGATATAAATGTCAAACTGACAGCTGTGCGCTATTTTGAAAAAATAAATAAATAGAAAAGGGGGTCTTATAGTATTTTAAAGCTCCTTACATATTCTTCATAACCCCAGAATATAAAGTGAATACCTTTACTCTCCTTAAAATTGGCAATACTTTAAAAATTACCTAAATACCTGATTTGGATGGCCATATCTCCAAAACTAATAAAAGTTAGATACACCTAATGTGGTATTTTCTTTAAAATTTTTTAAATATGTTTTTGAATTGTGATATAATATACAGGGTGCGTCCTTAAAAAAATATATGCTTTTTGTCCTATCCTATATAATATCACCATTTTGTAATACCCTCGTATCAAATTTAAATTAAAATGTTAAATATTTATTAGCTTAATAAATAATAAATATTATAAATACTTGCTGTATAACCATAGTTAAAAGACCACACAAATAAAAAAAATAATAGCCTAATAGCTAGCTACAATAAAAATGAACAATTACAGAACTAAAAGTTTAATTTTAATTATTTTTAAAAATAAAATTGCCTTTAAATGAAACCGAATATGTAATAACAAAATTTCCAAAAAGAACTCATAAATTATTACTTTTTCTAAAAATGGTTATGTATTAATTATCTCACTGTATTTGAGCTGTTTGATTTCACTTTGACTGATTTGTAATGCTTTTTGGGCACAAACCTATTGTTACCAAGTTAAATTTCATTCTGTAATAATATTTATGAGTTTGCATGCTTTAAATTTTTTCCAAACTCATGCACAAAATTTACATATGGTTTAGAGTGGTAAGTGAGTGATACTGTCCGTATTTGCTATTGCGTTTCAAGTCCATGAAAGCGCTGACACGCAGTAGGAATTCACAAACCGCTTATGCATTTCCATGCTTTTAAATTCATCCCAGACTGCAGCACCAAACTCACGTAGGGTTTAAAGATGTAAATAAAGGTGATACTGTTCGTATCTGCTACTGCGTTTCAACTCCATGAAAGCGCTGACACGCAGTGGGAATTCACAAAACCGCATATGCATTTGCATGCTTTTAAATTCCTCCCAAACTGCAGCACCAAACTCACATACGAGTTAAAGAGGTAAATAAAGGTGATACTGTTCAGTAATCTGCTACTGCGTTTCAACTCCATGAAGGTGCTGACACGCAGTAAGAATTCATAAATTGCGGAGGAGTCACGCATTTTGACCCAAATTTCCGAAAACCTTGTGAAATAATTTAACGTCACAATTTTTACCAATATATTGGATTTTAAAGCTATATTTTTCCTAATATTTTTTTATCTATATTAGTTCTTTTATTCTAAAAGGAAATACAAATTTTTAAAGAAAACAATGCAATTTTATTATGATGGTCATAATATACGCTATATTGCAAACATATTGAGGAAACTTAAGATTTGAATGGTCATATTTTTAAACTAATTAGGTTAATTATGTCGTATTTTTTAAAGGTCTTTAAAAGATATTTTTATTTGTGATGTAATATACAAGGTGTTTTATTTTAAATCATATTTTGTCGTACTGATCGTATATCTTCAGAGATCACAAAATCCTATTAAAATTAGTAAAATTATAACTTTATACTCGATACACAAATTTTATAGCCTTATTTAAAAAATTTGTATTCCTCCGGTAAAGATACTGACATGAATAAAAATAAAAATATCAAGAAAATTTGAAAATTAAGACGTTAAATTTTTTTACAGGGTGTTCGAAAATTCTGTTCGAAATGCAACATTGGGCTCTCCCATGTATAACACCTAACCCTAAAAACTTTTTGGCATCCCCATATTACATAATATTCTTAATAAAATGAGTTACAACTGAACTTCAAGATAATTAAAATCAGTTAAAAATTAAAATTTATTTTGTTATCTGTTGAGTTTGTAAATAAAATAAAATAAAAAATAAAAAGATTAAATTTGAACAAAAATTTTTTTTCTTCGTTTCTTTTTTATCCAGGAGTATAGAGTTACTCTAAAACATTTTTTATTTCTTTTTTTTTTTAACATGTTTGGTTTTCTGGCATTTTTAAGGGTAGGGGAAAGTGGGGTGGATTCATACAAGGGGCACCTACATACATTGAGTTTATCTGAAGTTAGACACGAAGTAAAATAGTAACGTAAGTGGGTGTGCACAGTTTTTATGTATGTTTACAGACTAGTGAAGTTTCAGAATTTTCGGTGCGGTAAGATCGAGTGCACAACACGGAACGTGTTTTTGCCTCACGTAAGTAATTTCATAACGTAACTTTGGACATATTTTATGGCCAGTTACTATTTTTTGGATTAATTATTGCTATTTAATCCTAATTATAATAATACAAAGGCACTAATTTAATGTGTAAATTAATATAGATGAAGACGGTTTTTCTATTTCATATTTTTTCATTAATTAGCATGTGATGGGGCAAATTCATACACAAGTATATGGGGCACATTCATACTGTATAAATGTACTCCTGGCCCTTTATGAATATTTTTTTAACTACTATTTTTTGTTACACAGACGATTATAGTTATAAATATTATATAAAGTAGTTTAACTGAAGTTATGGTTTCATTTTTACGGAAAAAAGGGTACTTTATGAACTTTGTGTCTTTGGATGTCAAGGATCAGTTAATTTATCAGACATAGTGATGATATTACCACAGATCTTAGGTCATAATCTGTTAATAACATAGGCATATTAATTTTAGGTTTTGTAAGTTAAGGTATCTTTGTGTTAACCAGAGTTTTTTATTTGATATAATTAATAATGTATAAGCAATATTTTTTTACATTTTGAGATTGTTAGTTTTAATAAATATAACTGACTAAAATAAAGAATGTTAATAAGTGTCTTTGGTAGATAACCATACATGTAACGTAAAGACCTTTTAATGACACTCTGTTCACTAATCGGTCCATATGTTCATATCACGAAACCATTGCGATGTTAAAATAGTCATTAACAGATTTTGATAAAAACAAATTTTTAATTTTGAATTTTACTCTTTGTTTTGTATGTTAAAAAAATGTATTTGTGTTTTTTTTTATAAAGTTTGGTATAAAACCATAACAAACAATAATTATAACGAATTAATAGTGATGTGAAATGTGCCCCTTCGGTTGTATGAATGTACCCCACTAATGGGGTACATTCATACATTTTGTTTTTTTTGTAAAAGTCTTATGGAAACTCGCGCATGTAGATTTTCAATAATATTAAGGTTCTACTACAATATAAAATAATTAAGCTACTAGTGTGTCATAAATTAAAAAAGATATACCTAAAACAAGGCATTCCACAAAGCAAAATATAAAAACTGTATGAATCCTCCCCACTTTCCCCTAAGGAGTTAAAAGCTAATTTCGTTTTTTGTTGTAAAAATGAAAAAGAACTACGGGCAGATCTTTGCTTACGGTCAAAAGTAATAACTCTTATTTACCAAAAATAAATATTTTTGAAAAGCAGTCGAAATTTTTTACAGAAATGAAAGAGATAATTTTTTTACTGCTTGTTATTTCCTTGTAGCTGCAAGGTTGCATCTGTCGAACTGCCCAATCTAGTGTTGTAGATTTTCTAACTAGCCAAAAAGATATTCTTTAAAGCTTATTGAGATTAACCAACGGCAGACCGCAGTGCAAATTTTGGGAAAAAAGCCAATATTAAAAACCTATTTATACTGGCTGTTACAAATTCAAGAAAAACCATTAGAATCTCGGAAACAGTACAAGATACAGGGTTGATTTAATTGGGGCAAAGTTGTGCATTTTCATGCTTAACAATTTTCCGTTTTAAAAGTTTAAAAATTTGCCGCCGTTCCGGAATTATCCGGCAAAAACCGAAATTTTGCGAAGGAGTTTTTTTCTTGGTTTATTTAAAGAAATATTTTAAAGCTAATGATACATTAACATTGCCACTTTTAGGTTCTATTAAATAATGTCACTAAATTTAAGATCTGACGTTTCGTGTTTAAGCCACCATCATCAAATTTGTTTTTAAGGGAGAAATATTAGGTTTTGTGCGTAATAAACTTGTTATTTAATTCTAAAACCGACGATATATCACACTTTACATTTATGCGACGTTTCGAATCAAAAAACCACCCTCCACTATTTTTTTCATTAAAAATTACGTTTTTATTCCAAACGGTTTTGAAAATTTCCATTTAAAGGTAAGTATGCATTCATGTATTTCTATTATTACTCATTATTATTACTTTTAATAATTTATTTATTCATAATTTAACTAACAAACTACAAAAATTAAGGTAATTTGCATACATTTACTTATAGGTTATAAAATAAAGCATTCAATTTAATCGAACTTTATCGTAGGCCGTCATAAAAAATGGATTTATACTTACCTGTAAACAGAAATTTTGCAGGTAAGTATGAGGTGTTTGGGGGAAAATCGTTTTGGTAAAGGCAAAATGGTGAATGATAATGGTTTTTCTGTTCGAAATATCGCATAAATGTAAAGTGTGATATATCGTTGGTTTTAGAATTAAATAACGGGTTTATTAATCCCAAAACCAAATATTCCTCCTATTTAAAAAAACAAATTTGATAATGGTGGCTCAAACAAAAAACGTCAGATCTTAAATTTAGTGACATCATTTTATAGAACAGAAAAAGTGGCAATTTTAATTTGTCGTTTGTTTTAAAATGTCTTTTCAAATAAACCGAAAAAAAAATAAAAACTGTTTCGCAAAATTTCGGTTTTTCCCGGATAATTCCGGAACGGCTACGAATTTTTAAACTGTTAAAACAAAATATTGTTAAGCATAAAACTGCGCAACTTGCCCTAATTTAATCAACCCTGTATCTCTTACTGTTCCCGAGATCCCAATGGTAATCCTCGAATTTGTAACAGCCTGTATATTATGAAATTAAAATGGAAACTTTGACACCCTACATATCACAAAAAACTTTCTCATTAACGTAAAGTGCATTATAACATTGTATTTTTGGCCCAAAGAGTTTGTAGAAGCATTTTGTACAGACCTTTTAGAGATACCCTGTATATCAAAGCAGTGTAATTTCATTTTTACAGCTATTAAATCACTTTTTAATTGTGGTTAAAAGAAGCTCGTTATTATTTGTTTTATTTTTTAATACAATAATAGTTAAAGTATTTTTTAACCTTTAATCTCTACTTGGCACTTTGAAGTTTGTACAACAATTCCAAAAAAATTTTTGCAGTCAAAATTTTTTACTTATAATTAATTTTTATAATTAGTGGGCCAACTTAAGATGCTAAGTAATACCTATTTTTTTCAAAAAAATTCTGTTTAATAAGTTACAAATTTCACCACCAGGTTAAGAAAAAAATATTTTACTCCATCCTAATATTTATCTTAAATTTATTTTAAACATCTTTTATTCATTTAAATGTAAGTATCAAAATTTATTTATGATTTCCAACAAGCAAGACATTTTAAACTTTCTTCCATTAAAAAAGCTCCTTAGTGGTCTTTGGGGATCAATAAGAATTTTCCATAATTTTCGAAACGTGTAGAGAAAGAGATTTATTTTATTAACCAATTTCCATATTTCAGGCCAAATAGGTATAAATAATGAAATGTAATATTCCAATTTGTTTTAGCTAAAAATATATTTTTTTTGCAAAAAACGTAGGACGATATTTTTTTGGGCCGTGAATAATCTTTCCAAACGAAAACCCATTTCGTGTTCGTGTTTTCTTTGCAAATGACAAAGAACACCTTTAAAAACACATTTAGCCAAATTTTCTTTTTCTGCGTTCCCATCGGGATAGTGCGTCTTCCCACGAGTGGCATTTGTTTCGACAAGATGACAGCTGAGGATTCAAAGCCCACTCTGCTTTATATCTCCACTTTTTTTACTTATCTAAGTTAGAAAATACTATACGAGTATTTTAGTCGGGAATCTGCTGTATTTTCATGAAGCAGTAACGAGGGACAAAAAGCTAGCTATCTACAAGGTATCGAAAAATGTGTGGACAATCTCTCGGATTCATATAGAATACATGAAAATAATGTGAAGTTTTTATAATTTTTTTTTCCTTAAGGCCCTCCTTACTAGGGCTGGCAACCGAAACCGGTTTTCGGTTAACCGGTTAACCGGCTTTCGGTTAACCGCGGTTTTGGCCAAAACCGAAAACCGGTATTCGAAAACCGGTTTCGAATACCGGTTAACCGGTATTTGAAAAACCGGTTTTCGAATATCGGTTAACCGGTTTTAAAAAACGGTTTTCAAATACCGGTTTTTCGGATAATCGGTTTTTGAATACCGTTTTTTGGATAATCGGACCAAAATGGAAAAGCGGTTCTTCGAATATCAATAGAATGGAAATAAAGGAAAGTGGGGACTTTTTTTTTGGTCTTCAAAATTATTTCAAGAATAAAAGAAAAAAACGGGCGGCGAAAATGAAATAGATTTCGGTGTATCGGTTTTAAAAACCGGTATTAAAACCGGTTTTTAATACCGGTTTTTTAATATTCGGTTAACCGGTTTTTTAAAACCGCTTAACCGGTTTTGTTTTTTTCCGGTTTTTGCCAGCCCTACTCCTTACAGAGATATGTGCCCCAAAAAGACGCCACTGAGAATCGGTTTATTTAAAATTGTAAATCATCTTTCATTAATTTTTTTTAATTTTTAACAACCCGTAGTTCAAAAACTAAGACGTTTAGGACATATGTTTATATGAAGTTTTTTTTCTTATTTTCGATTGTAGAATCGCCCCATAAAGTTTGTCGGTTGAGTTACTGGACACCCTGTATGTATGTAGGTAATTTGATTGAAATTTGTGAAAACTTTAATGTCGATTGGTGCCTAAACGGTTGCGTTTATCGAATTTAATAAGGAGTACCTTATTTTTTAATTTCTTAATTGTCTATAAAATGGCGCCATCAGCTTTGCGATATCTGTCAAAATAAAAAGTTATGATGTAAATAAATTTTAAGTTTCAGTTAAAGTGCTCTCTGGCGGTATTAAAACAAAGTACTTTTTCTTCAAATTTTATAATCTGCAAAGTTTGACTTGTGTGCCACATTTCAACTAGACTGGTTAAAAATAAATGCAATATCGCGAAAAAACAAAAAAAAGAATTTTTAACCCCTGTAACTTGGTAACAAAGGAGATTTCGACATTTTGTCAAAGGACTTACTAACATTATTTTTTATTGCAGAATGACCCTTAAAATTTCTCAACGTATTTTCTGAATACTCTGTATGTTATTACCATTGTGTATTTTATATTCAATAGAATGGTCTCTTTAAAAGCCATAAAACATACCAATTTGATATATTTTTGTTTTAATTATACTATCGGAAATATAGCCATCATAAGAAGTTCGATAATAAAATGACTTTTTTAAAAAAGACACCACGAAAATTGTATCACCTCTTAAAAAGACATTTTAAATACCTTTAAGAGAGTACCACAAAATGATTTTTCCTACGACCATTTGTAGAAAATAGCAAATAGCACACTGGTTTCATGCATAGAAAATGCGTTATATCACACTAGTGTTGCAAAGTACTTTACAGCACTAGTGTAGCAAAAGTACTTTACAACACTCGTGTGATATATATTATGATGTCATTCTAAAAACTGCTATTGGTTTTGCAAGTGACATATTTATTGTAGTGACAGTAAAAAAACTTTTTACTTACCTTAAACAGTAGAACCCAAATTAGCGAAAATCATCTTATTAACGTTAAGTTACTACACAGTATATGCTTTCTTCTAATATAAAAAAGAGTAATAATAAAATTTCCGAAAAAATAAAAACATAAACAAAAATAGACATAACCACAAAAACCACTTTCACTGACTGCTCGCTTAGTGGCACAGTGTTGTCAGGTAAGTAGAACAAATTCAAAATCTCCGTCCTACCTTTGAGGACGCACTTTTAGAGGCAGCCTTGCCGCTTAACCCTTCGACCTAAAGCGCCAGAGAAAAACTCCTATAGATCAAATTCCTTTCTCTCTGTCTTCGTGTACTACTATTTGTCTCCTCCGTGGCGCAGTGGACAGAGCTTTGATCTTCGAAGCCAGAGGTCGACGGTTCGATTCCCAGCGGGGAGACATATTTAGGTAGTAGTTATTTAAAAATAATGACCGTGGTGGCACTACCGCGTTGTCTAAAAGGTACTGTGAAATACATAACTCAAACAACTAGTTAAATCTTTTTTAAATCCCTTATTTAAACTTCAGGCTAATACACACTTTATGAATCCACTTTCTTTATCCATTCATAAATAGAATCAGACCCTTCCGATGTTGCCAAATGCTTTTTATATTTTGTATGGTATAACGGACGTTTAGTAGTCATTTTTTCTTACTTTTAGGACTTTAGGTTATGCATTTACAATTTTCATATTTTATATTTTTCTCAAAAATATGAGAAAAAATGTAATTTTTACTTAATTTTACATGTGATGTTCAGTTTCATTAACTCGTTTTACCAATTTCATCCCACCCAGCACCCTTTTCACTCCCGGTCCCGTAATTTTGTTTACTAATATTTAAAAAACGGAATATTTTGTATATGCGCCACTTACGTTTTATTTAGAAGAGTGTCTAAAATATGTAAGTATCAATTATTAAAAAAACCCTTAAAATAGCAGAAAACCATATTAAACTATTACCGTTATTACCTAACCAAACAATACAATTCTTTATTAAGTAACGCCTCGTGCTACAATATTCCCAACTCGTGTGAAATTAGTCATTTCCACACTTGTAATTTAATATACTATTATTAGCTTCGAAAATATAAGTGCTTAGATACTGTATGTGTAATTAAAATTCTATTTACTATTTTTAGATTTAGATGGTCATCTTTTTTAAACCTATAAAAGATATAAAATATCTTTGCAGTAACATATATAATATACAGGGTATTTCATTAAAAATCCTGATAACGCCCATATTTCCGAAACAACTGAAAAATGTATATATAGAATGTAGTATTTTTCACAGCTTTTAAGGAAACCATTTAACTGATGGTAAAATATATAGGGTGTTTCATTTAAAAAATACGAATTTTTGGTATAATATAAAAATAAAAGTCAATGGAAAAAATATAGGTACATCAGCCACTGAATTCTACGTCGAAAATACGTAAAACTTTCCTATTTACTTTTTTTGTATCTATATTTAATATCAAGCGAGTAACAAAAAGCCTGGCCAAATTGACAGAATTTGAAAATCACTCTGTATCTCCAAAATAAATCAAGTTAAAAATGATTTACTTTTCACCACTAAATTTGTCTCAAAATCGAAAGCGAGATTGTGCAATCCGATTTTTACTATCTCTTTAGTTTTCGCTATATCCTACAAGGTCCCACCCTGTACACGAATATGTTTCAAGACATGAAAGGATTTTGTTCATATGCTGGCATTTGTCCAATCTATACCTGATAATGTTCTACCAGCGTTAGACCGTCTATTCTCGAATGAGGTTTGGGGTGATCTTTTGGGGAGGAAACAACTGAAAGTCAAAGAGTATTCCTTGTGCAAAAAAACGTTATACGTACAATCCTTCGCCTTCAGTACAGACAATCCTGTAGGGGCAGATTTCGGGAACTGAATATTCTTACTCTTCCTGGTGTGTATATCTATGAGTGTTTGTTATTTTTGTTTAAAAATAAAGATAAGTTTAGGCAATATGAGCTGAGCTGTACAATTCTTCTGAATAAAGAGATTTATTATTATTATTATTATTATTATTATTATTTGCTAAGCATTACCTGTGTACCTTTTTATTTGGCTAACCCTCTATAAGATTGAATACTTGAAAACTAATCAAAGCTTTAACACATCAAATAGAGCAAAACATTCAAACTTTAAACATTTTATAGGGTAATAATTGAATTTACAAAGCACTTAAACTTTATTACAATGTATCTTCTCTACTATTATATTTAAATTAAAAGCTACAGGCCATTTCATTTTATTGAACATCTAAACTTTTATATGAAAGACAATTTCTAATTTCCAAAGGTTTAAAGGTGGAATTCGGGCTTTTACTTCTGCTTTTTATGTTTCCCGTTAGTTGTTTGACTTTAAGAGGGTTACCTGAGAAAATTGTTAAGAGGGTACATAAATATTATCTCGTATTAACTTAAGTTTCTTTGTTTATTAAGTCTTTTATTGAATGCGAAAATAAAAATTTTATTATTTTCAACGATCTGACAAGACTTGTGCTTTAGGTTGGTTATGGCACTAAAAGAATTTTAAAATTATTGTTACGTACATTGTTACGTTCTTGTTTATAATTGTTTAAACTTTTTTTCTAAATAAACATTACTACCTGTTAATTTAATATTTCATCACTGGCGTAGATAATATTTTCAAATGACTAGGTTTATTCCAGCAGAATGTTGGAAACATGTTAGCAAAAATCGTAAAACGCAGAAATTCTAACGAACATTAGTCAGAAATGTTGGCAACAGTTTTCTGGTGGAACGAAAAATAAACAAGGCGTGCATACTATACGTCAATACAAGAAAGGTTATGTTAAAAATTGTCAGTAATGTTTGAAGAAAGTTTGCACACTTTTCAAACAGTTTGCAACATGTTTCCAACATCTTAAAACTACTGCTGGAACAACCAACAATTGTATAATGTTAGAAACATGGCACTGCTGGAACGACAAATTTGACGTGCGCAGAATCCGAACGGTTGCAAACATTTCTGACAGCCGGCTGCAACAAACCTACTATATCTAAAAACTGGGACATGGGACCATAAAAAACATCTTCACTTCTAAAGAAGTTGTCTGGTACACAGATGGGCTAAAAATAGAAGTGGGACTGAAGCTGGAGTTTGGAGTAAAAATCCAAGGATGCAGCTAGTCTTCGTCCTTGGGGTCACTTAAAAGTAGTTCAAACAGAGGTGTATGCGATCTGGGCTTGTGCCAGATCAATTTTGGACAAGCAACATAGAGGCAAGTTGACTCTTTGTTTGACCTCCGGACAGTGCGGAAGTGCGTAGAGGACTACAAAGTTCTTCCCGGAGTAGCGGTTAGAGGTGCCGTACGGACGTTTTTACCTTCGGGGATCAAGGAAAGATTCACGCTAAATTGACGGCATCTTTCTTCTGGATCTAAGCGCTGTGAGCGAAGATTCCTATAAGCTGATGGTATCCTGTTTGGTGGTAACCACGAGGTGTTTCTCAAATGACGGGAAATAGATGGGCGTGCCATGGGAACTGTCAGTAGTGAAAGTGAAGGTTATACGTAACACCAGTAGCAGATCTTGGTTTTACAGCCGACAATTTATGCTTTGCATCGATTGTTGAATTATTTTGTTTTTTTGGAATTTCTGGGAGCTACGAGCTCGATTATCCAGATTTTCCGCCGACGAAGCCCTGGAAAGCATAGTTCGGAAGGGGAGAGTGGTGGATTGGACGTGAAGGGACCAAAACCAAGAAAACAAAAAATAGAAATAGAAATAGAACATAGAGGCAAGCACCTGTATACAGGGTGTTTTGTAACAACGGTACGAAACTCTAAGGTGTTATTTCTTATGCTATTTTATGAAAAAAGTTTTTATTAACATATGTCCGGAGTTGCTTCCTTACTGAGATACTGGGCGTTAAAATTTAAGAAAAAAAATATTTTTTTCTAAATATGCTTAAGCCGATTTAAACAAAATTTTAGTACCTTTATTTAAAGTAATAGGGCACTTATTTAGCCCCAAACAAATTGTTATTAGATCCAGTGGAATCTCAGTGGTCACCGCAACTTAAATTATTGAGAAAAAAAGTACGCTACTGACTTTTTTGACTTTTTAATTTTTTTATAATTAAACAATTAATAATACACCTTTTTAGTTTCTTGTATTTTTTTATCTAGCTTTGTTTTTGAGAAAAAAGATTAAAGCCACTTTAATTTCTTCTAAAAAGTACCCATAGACGACATGGTAAAAATACCAAAATACAAAATAAACAATTATTTGCTTTAAAATAAATGAGCAGTCGTGTATTTTATTTCAAAAATGTCATTTTCCTTATCAAAACTGTTTATTCTTTAATTTTGGATTTTATTTAATGCTGTTTTTGGATATTTTTAGCATCACTTAAAGTAACTTCAATTTTTTTTCTCGAAAACAAAGTAAGATACGAAGAAAATACAAAAGACAAAAAAGTTTCATAATTATTTGCCTAATTAAAAAAATATATAAAAATGTCAAAAAAGTCCCTTGCGTACTTTTTTTTCTTAATTATGTAAGTTGCGGAGCCCACTAAAACGCCACTGGACTTAATAATAACAATCTGGTTAGGGCTAAATAAGCGCCTTATTACTTAAAATAAATGTATCAAATTTTATCTAAATCAGCCTAAGTATATTAAAAATTGTTTTTTTTCTTAAATTTTAACGCCCTGTATCTCAGTACAGAAACAACTCGGACATATGTTTATAGGAACTTTTTTCATAGAATATCATAAGAAATCACACCTTAAAGTTTCGTACCGTTGTTAGAACACACCTTGTACCTATATGAAGTGACTTAAAAACTGCTCTACAACTATTGAGTAAGGTTACAATTTAGTCCAAGCTAGTTAGATACTTTATAGAGACTCCTAATACATTAGCAGAATCCAATACGGTCAATTTGATATGGGTACCAGGACATACGCTTATCAAAACAAACGAGGCACGCAAGGCATGCCCCCGGGCATGTCCGGTGAGGTCCTTAAGTGATAGGCCAACGATTGGACCAAAAGAAAGTTTGAGGAACTATGGTCATTGGAAATAAAAATAATGCATACCCGAGTAATCCTCAAAGGTCCCTCTTAGGAACTTGCATTCAGACTACTGGGCATGAGTAGAACTCAGCTGAGGATTATTACAGCCCTGGTATCTGGACACTGGTATACTAAAAAGCACCTAGCCAGATTGGGTCTGGTACCGAATAACATCTGTAGGTGGTGCAGAAATGGGGATAAAACCTCTTCTTACGTGATTATGGAATGTAGGGTTCTAAATGGTTCACGAGAGGACATATTTCGAACCTGCAACATTAAATCTGAATCACTAAATCTTGCGCGACTGGACCTAGGGGGAATGCTACAGTTGGCACATAGCATCAACCTGAATAAAGTACCGACATTCTAAAGGATATCCCCACAGGGTGTTTCGGGAGGAAAGGGAAATATTTTGGGAGCACGTTCAGTAGGTCAAAATATGAGAAATTAACTCATATGTTTTATTCCGATTCTTAACCGTCTCTGAAATAATCAGTTCTAGAGTTTTTTTGTAACTATTTTTATTTTAAAATCAACATAAACTATTAACAGGAAAATTCCACTAGTTCTGGTTAGGTTTTAAAAATACCCCCACCAACTTTAATACAAGCTGCAACATACTCCCCATGAGTAAATGTGTGAGATATTACGTATGGAACCTTTCTCTTTTCGGGTCGAAATGCCCAGAATCAATCAAACTAACAATCAAGCTTGTCAAATATATCAGTCAATTAAATTAGGTATTGCCCCACCAACTTTAATACAAGCTGCAGCATACTCCCCATGAGTGAATATGTTAGACATTACGTATGGAACCTTTCCTCTTTTCGGGTCGAAATGCCCAGAATCAATCAAACTAACAATCAAGCTTGTCAAAACTATCCAGTCAATTAAATAAGGTATTGACAACCAATAAAATACCTACAAACTGGAGAAATACAACACTTTCTAATTACCCCAAAACTTTACAAAAAAACTTTAAAACCGATTATTGTAGAGACGGTTACAGAATCGGATTAAAACATATGAGTTAATTTGTCTTATTTTGGCCTTCTAAACATGTTTCCAAAATATTTCCCTTTCCTCCCGAAACACCCTGTATAAATGAGATCTGCGTACAATGGCCAGCGCTGGCTTAGTGCGCAGCAAATATCTTATAAAAATGTTGCATAACACCCGTCTGTACGAGGCTTTATAAATCGTTGGCTTATGTTTGCTCGGCGGTGCAGTCTGCGGTGCTCGGAACTATACCTTAAGTTCTGGCGCTTGCATCGGCGGATAGCAGTCTGCCGCGGTGCTCAAAATCATACCTCCACTCGTTGCAATGATCATAAATATTTTATTTTTGTAATTTAAAGGTTAACTAGAGTAATTCTAATTATACCTACTGCTTTACATCAAAGGCTTTCTACTACATATATTCCAGCTACACCACTGTCGAAATTAAGCCGCATATGTATATCTTGGCTTCAGGCCCTACACCTCGAGTCGCAGCAGTAATTTATCCTGCGGTGGCGGCAGGAAAACGCACGGCGTCTTATAAGATCCAGAAGGACGATAAGCAGGCTGTTCGAGCCGCTCAATATATATTCTCGATCGGATGCTGCGATGGGCCAGAACGGCGTATCGAGAAAATTAGGGAATACTTAGAAGGCGGTTAGGTTGAATGTAATAAGGTCAGTGGGGCATTGAAGCATAGCTTGATTGGATAGCCAATGGCTATTGTGCGCTGATTATATAGGTGCATAGTTGCTATCTTATCGTGTTGCCTATTATGCTTTGATAGTTTTACAGGCGTCAAATGGAAATAGCGTCATTGGGTTTAGCTTTAGATAGGTGCAAAAACAACACATTAACCTAGTTAGACACTGTAAGTGGTAAATTAAATAAACTATTTCTGTATTTGAATTATTTCTTAAAAAAATTAAATAGTGTTTTTAATTAAAAAAAAAAATCCGATATTCTGTAGGGTCACCAAACTTAAGTCGGCACTATTGCTAACTTTTTAATTATTTCAGATACGATGTCGCCTAAATTCGTAAAGTTGTAGTTTTTCTCCGCAGAATAACGTGCTGCCAATAAAAGAAAACAATTTAATATCGGTTTTTTTGATTTATTGCCAAAATTTACTTTACTTTTACTAACGAAAGACCATTTTTTTATCCTTGTACAATCCACGAAGGCTTAAAGCCTAAATACTAGGGGTGTCTTAAGCAGGGAAAGACGAAGTTTGTTAACACGGGACTTAAAAGCTTGAAAATTTGGGGGGAAGGAAAGACATCCGCTGGCAGTAGGTTCCACAGTCTAGAAACTCTAGGGATAAAAGAACGAACGAAATGGGAAGTTCGGGGCTTGTCCAAATGAACCGTATAGGGATGCATACGCGCAGCACCACGAGTTTTTCTGTTGGGAGCTGCAAGAGGAGGGACTATACTGGATAATTCGTCGGAGCAGAAGCCGTAAAAGTATCTATAGAAGACCGATAAATCTCCCACAGCTCGACGATGGGCAAAAGAAGGAAGTCTTTGAGTAAGTAAAGGATCATTAATAAGACGAACAGCCCTTCTTTGAATGGCATCAAGAATGCTGAGGGTTGTAGGGGATGCCATTCCCCAGACATGAGAACAATATTCCAAAGAGGGTCGAATTTGGGACACATACAAAGTGTATAAATTGGAAGAAGAAAAATACTTTTTGGCTCGGAAAGAAATCCAAGCTTTTTTGAAGCCACGGTGGCTATAGATACAATGTGTTTATGCCAGTTAAGGTTATTCTCAAATGTGACGCCCACAAGGTTAAATGTGTCCCCGCTGTGCAAAACCTGGCCACTCATAAGCAAAGGATGAGTCTTTGATGATTTTTTCGCGACAAGGAACATGACTGTGTTTTGGATGTATTAAATTGAACGAGATTTTTGGCGCCCCAATCCAATATCAAATTGAGATCCTGTGAAAGAGATATCTGCATCGCTCCTGCCATGTATATTACATCACCATTTGAAAAAATCTATCAAAGAGCTCTTTAAAAAGTTTACATGAAATATATATAATTTTTAATAGTTTCAGAAATATGGCGATTTTCAGGAATTTATTAGTAAATTAGCATTTCTTTTATACAACACCCTATATATTGCATCATTATTAAATAGATGTTTTTAAGAGCTTCAAAAGAATATCACATCTGATATATATCTCTTATAGTTTTGGAAATATGGCTATCCAAATTTGAAAATTATAGTTAAATTTTATATACCTGCAGCTTCAAGCTACATACGGTATAAGCAAGAATTAATAGTATATCGGCCAGTAATGCAATAACAAAACAAGCACTATTAGTCACCCATGTGTACATGCCGATATTCGCGTTAGAGTGTCTCTTTTCGTCACATTGCCTATGTGTTATTTCATTTAGCTGATCCTGTATAAGCACTAAATTTAGTATCCTAATTTAAATTGATATTATATCCTCTGTTTTTTAGATTTGGATGGCCATATTTCTAAAACTATAAGAAATATACATTTCAAATATGGTTAGCTCGTTAATATATGTATTTAATGGTGATGCCTTATACAGAGTGTTTTATTTAAAAAACATGCCGTTTACTATTAAGTTCCTGAGGATGGCCATCTTTCCGAAACTTTTAAAAATTGAATGTTTCACATAAACTTATTTTAAAGCTCTTTGATAGATCTTTTAAATAGAAATATAATATAGTGGGTGTTTTATTTAAAAAAGGTACATTTTTTACAATAAATTTAAATTCCAATGTTAAGTTGTTTGTCTGTTGGCAGCACGTTAATCAGCAGAAGAGACTACAATTCACCAATTTAACCCACATCGTATCTTTACTAATAAAGAAGTTAGCAATAGTGCCAACTTAAGTTTGATCACCCCGTATATAAGGGGACAGGTTTTAAAGTGTAAAAGCCATACAAATATTAAATTAAAATCGTAATAGCTGATTTTTAAGCGCTGTATTTAAATAACTTATTTTTTAGGTAAAAACTAAGTCATTTAGGACGTCTGTTCGTTCGTTCTTTTTTTTTAATTTTCATTGTAGAATTACTTACCCTCCAAAGTTTGTCGGTTAAGTTACTGGACACCCTGTATAGTAAGTTATTAGAATTTAACAAATGTTTAATTGAAAATAATAAAATAGGCATTGGATATACCAAAAAACCAGAACCATTGTTAATATGCACAGCAGGCGCGCAACTAGAATTTAATTTTTTTGTTTTATCAAAAAAATGAGACATAGGACCCACACCAAATATATAGCAGATACTATTTGCCAAAAAAAAACATTTTTTTTGGTTAGCCCGCCCGGAAAAAAAATCAAAACTCTAATGGCAAATCATTTATTTGTATTTTGTTTCGTAAATTTGATGCAAATTTATCGACACAAATAAGTGAGTTTATCATAGAGTAAGGACATTATAAGAGTTATCATGGAATAGCCGATTTAAGAGACAGGTCATGCGAAAACTCCCAATATAATTTTATTCGTTTCTCGTTGAAATACCGCCAGTTAGTCATTTCAGTAAGCTTACGTGTCTCCCCACCGCTGATGTTACACGAGGCGAGCCTTCGACCGATGCATTTAAAGTGTAAACTGGAAAAATGACAAGCCTGCCGCCAGGCGAGGCTGAGCCTGCCGCAAAAAGCGGTACAGAAAATTTTAGCATGCCATGGTTTCCCTTATCCGTAGGTATGTTACTTTATGGTTTTATTTAATTACCTATATTTTTAAGAAGCCGCTTGAAAGTTTTTCACTTATCAATTTTTCTTGGATGTTTTTGCGAAATTGGAAAGTTGCCGATCATATTTACGAAAAAAATACAAATAAAGAGTTTTATTGATGATTCCGTCTGGGGGTAGGGGACAACTAATCAAAAATTAACTTTTTTTCGCAAATTCATAAAAATTATCTTTAGCACTGTTTCTTTTAAGGCTAATAGCATCTAGTATAAATTTGATGTGGGTCCCATGTCTCGGTTTTAGATAAGATAATGTGAAAATCCTTGTTGCACCTCTGATGAGCAGCTATAGCTCTTTATAAGACAAATTTAACCCAAGTGGGTATTATCATAAAGTAACATACCTACGGATAAGAGAAACCATGACATGCTAAAATTTTCGTACCGCTTTTTGCGGCAGGCTCAGCGCTGCCTGGCGGCAGGCTTGTCATTTTGCCAGTTTACACTTTAAATGCGTCGGTCGAAGCCTCGTCTCGTGTAACATCAGCGGTGGGGAGACACGTAAGCTCAATGAAATGACTAACTGGCGGTATTTCAACGAGTAATGAATAAAATTATATTGGGAGTTTTCGCATGACCTGTCCTTAAATCGGCTATTCCATGATAACTCTTATAATTTCCTTACTCTATGGTATTATATAAAATGGCAAAGCAGGCTCCAAAGAAAAATTCTAACATTTTTGCTGTATACTAAATAATATCTGCCATTTTTGCTTACTTTTAGATTTTTAAAGGTCTAAGTAGACTTCAAAAAGGCAAGGATAGTCATTTTAAACAGAGTTGGGCACTTAAAGAGTGTTTTAAGCGATCACAATGCTGTCAAAAGCAGCCCATTGTCCTTTAAGTATTATAGCTGTATCCCTTTTATGGTAAATAAATCGCCGATATACTGAGTAATTTCTAACCTATAGACATAAAAATATTTCATGTTTTTTTTCCTTAATTTTAAATAACAGCCTGATAACTCAAAATTTATTTTAAATAACTATGTTCTGGCTGGCGTAAGGCATGTATACAGGGTGGCCCACCATATTCGACACGGTCTGTAGCTGGATAACCATGGGGTTTTTAAAAAAGTAAATACTGAAACATATACAGGTCGGATAAGGCCACAGTATAAAATTATTTTAGTCTATACAGGGTGTCTCAAAAAAGTGTGACGTATCAAAGTTATATTTTTTAAATGGAACACTCTATATTTTATGACGGTTTTAGATTCTACATAAAAAAATAATTTAAGTTTGTTAATAGTACCTAGTGTCTAATTTTATTCGTTTTTGTGATATTTTATTTTTTTGCAAAATGCAGGGGTGTAATTAAATTAATTTTATTTTAACAATATAAACTCCTTAAACTTTAAAATTTATTACAAGATTAGGAAAAGTCTGTCTTATCATACGTAGGTCATATCGAGATCATAGATTATAAAGGGTAATCAAAAAATAATTTCAATTTTTTAGAAAGTCAAATAGCAATATCTCTTTTATTTTAAATGGAACACCCTGTATTTTCTTACACCACATGATGACAAACCAAATGCTCTTTCAAATGGTGTATAGGTTGCCTATACCTATCTTTTATACTTTTTAAGTAAATTCCGTTTTAACATATTTTTATTCTAAATGTCTATTTAAATGTAAGTAGGCTGTGATATAGCTATGCCTATTTACTAAGCCGTTATTGCAAAATGTAAATTTGTTGCAAAAAAGCAGAAAATTAAAAGATTTTGTATTATCTGCCACTATTTTCAAAAATTCACAGAATTTATTTTTTATTAGTTGCTTATAATGCTACTTCCAATAACACTTATTTCAGCTGAATGTGGTAATGATAAAACTTGTGTTTTTAAACAATCCTAATAACGCCTCTGGTCAGTTATGATCGACATTCTGTGACCTATAACTCGTTTCTTTCATTATCCATAATCACTGTGTCAAATTTTTTAAAGCAACTATTAGGGTTATCAGATGGTTTCTCCTGGAATATTTTTCAGGAATAACTCTAGACTAAAGTAAACCATTTTTTCACATCCTACCAGTATTATATCATCTTGTTGTAGAAGAAGGGTTTTTATTTAAAATCATTGAAATTTCTTTTAAACTGACTAAAACACTAGTAATCAATAAATGGTCGTTGTTATTTTCTTAAGAAAAATATTAATGGCTGCTATGTCACAGCCAACTTTAATTTAAATAAACATTTGGACTAAAAATTTGTAAAAACAGATTTTACTAAAAAGCACAAAAGATAGGTATAGGCAACCTATACACCATTTGAAAGAGTATTTTATTTGTCATCATGTAACGTAAAATAATACAGGGTGTTCCATTTAAAATAAGAGAGATATGGCTATTTGATTTTCTGAAAAATTGAAATTATTTTTGATCACTCTGTACAATATTTGATCTTGATTTGACCTACGTATGATATGGCAGACTTTTTCTAATCTTGTTACACATTTTAAAGTTTAAAGTGTTAAAGTAAAATCAATTTAATTTTACCTCTGCATTTTTCGAAAAAATCAAATATCACAAAACGAATAAAATTAGACACTTAGTACTATAAACAAACTTGAGTTATTTTTTAAAATAGAATTTAAAACCGTCATTAAATATAGGGTGTTCCATTTAAAAAATATAACTTTGATACGTCACACTTTTTGAGACACCCTGTATAGACTAAAATAATTTTATACTGTAGTCTTATCGGACCTGTATATGTTCCAGTATTTACTTTTTTTAAAACCCCATGGTTATCCAGCTACAAACCGTGTCGAATATCGTGGGCCACCCTGTATACGAGTATAGTTAGACACATATTTAATTCATTCTGGAAGTGATGCCGCCAAGTACACAAAAATGATAAAGCAAATAAACCCTTTTGTGAACAATGATTTATTGCAGCAAAAAATATTCAACCTGACTACAACGCCACGCGTTACAGGTTTTATGGTACGCCAGAGACGAAATAATGTTTTTAAGTACGTGATACGTGTTTTCGCAATATTTTTATTTATTTATCTAAAAAATATGTAATCGGGCTCTGTCAGAGGCTATGTGCTTTCGAAAAGGTTTATTTACTTTATTATTTTTTGTGTACTTGGCGGCATCGCTTTCAGAATGGCATAAACATGGTCTTAACTATACAATCTTTTCTTCCGACCATGACGCTTATTCTTGAATCTCCGGGAGGGGAACACTCCCGGGAACTTTTATAAGAAAGGTTATAGAACGGCGGGAACGAATTTTCTCCACCTCAAGAGGTGGAGAACTTTAATTCCCGGGAGTTGCTTGCTCACAGTGAACTTCTTCTTTTTTTAAGAATACTGTTTTGACAATATTTTCGTGAACTTTACTCACTTCCCGCAAAGTTCTCCTTCCAGAGATTCAAGAATAAGGGTCCATATGTGAAAATAGCTAATAGCACACTGTTTTCATGCCTTATATCAGACTAGTGTTGCAAAGTAAAATTCAGGGTGTTTCAAAACTTATTCGACAAACTTTAAGGGGGGTTTTACACTAAAAAATATGAAAAAACTTCAAACTAATTATTACCAGTGTCGTTCATGAGGGATTGAAGGTAAATATTTTTTCATTGTAAATTGATACATCACTGCATTTTTCCAAAATATTTTTATTTTTTTAAATTTCCTACCAAGTTTAATAATACCCATTCAATTAATAAAAACCATTTTACGGCATAGTCCCTATTTAATTAAAGAATAAAATATTTTTCACTGTAGATATTAAAATTATCCATACAAAATGACCGTGCCGAGAAATGGTTTATATTTATTTACGCGAAAACCGTGAATTAAATAAACAAAAAGTCAGGGAAATCAAAGTTGTTCCAAACTTAATGGGATATTTAAACATTATTTTTATTTTAAAAAAATGCAGTCGCGTACCATTTTCTTATTAAAAATATTTACCTTAAACCCTTCATGGACGACACTGGTAATAATTTGTTTTTTTCTTGTAAGCCAAAAAATGAAAACACACTGTTTTCATGCCTTATATCAGACTAGTGTTGCAAAGTAAAATTCAGGGTGTTTCACAACTTATCCGACAAACTGTAAGGGGTAATTTTACACTAAAAATATGAAAAAACTTTAAACTAATTATTACCGTTTCACGGCATAGTCCCTATTTAATTAAAGAATAAAATATTTTTCACTGTAGAATTTAAAATTATCCATACAAAATAACCGTGCCGAGAAATGGTTTATATTTATTTACGCGAAAACCGTGCATTAAAATAAAAAAAAGTCAGGGAAATCAAATTTGTTCCAAACTTAATGGGATATTTAAACCTTATTTTTATTTTAAAAAATGCAGTGGCGTACCATTTTCTTATTAAAAAATATTTACCTTAAACCCTTCATGGACGACACTGGTAATAATTTGTTTTTTTCTTGTAAGCCAAAAAATTTGTTTTGTTGCATAGATTTTTTTATATCTCAATTGGTGTAAAAGTAATTATGAAAAAACAATATATTTTTTTTAATTTTTAACATACTCAAGTTCGAAAACTGAGACGCATAGTACACCTTTTAAAATAAAGTATTTTCATATATTTTAGTGTAGAATTATCGGGGGTTATTACACAAGTGCATCAAAATTATCAATAATTTTGCTTGAAAGAGTATTGCCTAAAAACTACTAATTTTTCATATTTTGGCAAAAGGCCCGACTCCAAAGAAGGAGGGCTCTTTCGCCAAAATGTGAAAATAACCGAAAGTAACCATAGGTTATACTACTGAAGAAAAAGTGTTGATGATTTAATGGTACTATAAAGGAAATAGTTACCAAAAGGGGTCAGACATGTCGCTGCTCAGTATCCGAATAGACCGATATCCGGAAAATCAACAGTCGATAGGACTATCAAAAAATTTGAGACCAAAGGCACAGTGATAAATAACTGCAGATGTGAAGCTTGCGAGTATCAAAGAGAAGAAAATGTAAAAGATGATAGAGACTTGAAATTTGTTTTTGCACGTGGAAGAAAATGAAGGGAAGGTGAGTACAAGGAAACTTCAGGATATCATCATCAGTGCTCCGGATTTTAAAAAGGCATAAATACATTTCATACAAATATAAAAGACATCAAGAGCTAAGGGATGGGGATGAAATACGACCGCAGGAATTTTGTTTTGACATGATGGAGAGGGCAAATATGGACAGGGAATTTTTAATAAATATTTGTTTTACTCACGAGAGCACATTTACGTTAAACAATGAACCCAATCATCAAAATTACCGATACTGGAGTAAAGAAAACCAACACAGATTTGTCGAAACGAGGACGCAATATCCACAGAAAGTAAATGTTTGGCGGGAATTTTCGGACAACATATTATTGGACCATTTTTTTTTAAACAAAATTTGAATGCAAAATTTTATTTGGAACTACTCGAAAATCCAGAAAAAATCAGGAAATTTGGTACCAAATGGATGGCTGCCCGGCACATAATACCCTGGCTGTTCGGGAATATTTACACAATGCTTTTAATGGAAATGTTATTGGCCTACATCACACCATAAATTGGCCAGGCAGGTCTCCTAATAATTCGCCAAATGACTTTTTCCTCTGGGGCCATTTAAAAGCATGATATACAAGAATAAAAATTATTCTAATCTAAATGAGTTGAAAATGCTATTTCTGCAGAATGCAATAAAATTTCAATTTACCAGTTAGCCAATGTAAGAAGACAATTTTATGAACGTCCGGGTTATTGTCTAGCAGTCAATGGAGGAATATTTGAAAATTTTCTTAAATCTTAAGTTTATTTCCAACATATTAATTATTGTAATAATATTAATAATTTATTAAAGCATGTAAATATTATAAATGTCATAAGTTCTTGAAATTTGTTACGCTAGTTTAGTTTAACTTAACTTAATTTGTTCGTATAAATAAAACTTTAATCTTTTCACTGTACGATTTTTTGATAATAATAAAGAACTAAATTTCAAAATGACAACGTTATGTCACGTTAACTGGTATTTTTATTGTTGTTCATAAATATGAAGCGATCATAATGTAACAATCTTTAAAAATATATTAGCATCTAACTAGCAAACGGGTTAACCGAAAAATCTAAAGTTTTTACCATGACATTTGCATGCTCTTCAATAAGCTTTAATAGAATTTTTCTCTAAAATAATTAGGGGAGCCAATAATTGAGCCCATTAAAAATTACATGGGATTTCCTATGTCCCGTCCGGCGATGCATCACCCGGTATATCACCCTAGAGTTGCAAAGTTGTTAATTGTTTTCTCTTTTTTTTCTGTTAAGACAAACAAACTTAATTTTTATGGTAAATAATTTTTGTGGTCGTAAGAAAAATTCCATTCATCCATTCCATTCATTTTTCACACTTGGAATGTAATATACTAATAAAAATGTGAGTTTCCCAAAATGGACATATATACATCATCTTTTGCTTATTATTACCAGATAAAGGTTGTCCTGGTCAGTACAATATTTGAAGAAAACTGCTCTTTCTATTTTATACAATAAAAAAATATTTTGCTTCCTTGAAATAATAAGCTACGATGTTTAGCTAAACTATATGTTCTTAAATTTTATATATTGGGCATAGTTAAAATCAAGTAAAAAGTCACAATTTTGTATTATACACTCTTACAAGGTTTATAACAGTTTTCATATTTTTTTAATAAAATATAAAGGTGTCATGCCAGATGATGTTGCATGTAAATATCTATTATTTACCAAAACTCATGTGAATAAACCCACATATATGTTTAGCTAAATTAAGGCCAAACTTTTTTCAAGTCATAAAGTAAAAAAAAATAGAAAATCGTAATTTATAAACTTCACCGCATTTTTTTAATTAGAAGATTTCGATAAGCTTTTTTAAATGTTTCAGACACTTCACCATTTAGCTGTAAAATTTTTTGATCATTATTTCACAATTCTTAGCGCATCTCGCAACAAAGACTGCGTTTTTCTGTTTGAAGCTTAAAATAACATTTTTGGAAACCTTTTCATTCACCTTTTATCTTGGAAATAAAAAGAAAACATCAATATCGCCGACAGACACCGAAAAAGCTTTAATTAAACCTGTAACAACAATACGATTTTTCCCTTCCTATCTAAATGCATCGTTTTTTCTCCTTTCTTTAATTTTCTTACAAAAATATTTACTTTACCGGTTCGAGTTTCGGTCGGTGACAGGTTTTCGTTTTATCTTTTAGGTAAGAAATAGACTGTCATACGTTTATTTGCAAATTGAATTTTTTGGGGGACAAAAGGACCAGTTTAGTCCGAAAGTCTACGTACTTTTTATCTGCCTATGAATCAATAAGGGAGGAAGCCTTTTTACAGAAATAAAAGGATTACTGCTTGTTATTTATTTTAGTCATAAAATCAATTAGTTCTGTACCTTAATTATTTTAAATCATATTACTTTTAGCGTAAAACAAGGCACCCTGTATATCATATTACCATTAAAAAGATTTTAAAAAGAGCTTTAAGAAAATACCACATTAGGTACATCTAACTTTATTACTTTTGGAAATATGGCCACTCAAATCAGCCACACCTTTCAGTTCGCCTGACAGGTACTTGTGCTCCATAGAAAACGCCTGTCAATTTTTTTCAAACCTTACTATAAATGAACTAAATGCCTAGAAAAATGTCAAACAAACAGATTAAAGTTTTTTAACTTTCAAAAATATACAGGGTGATAATGTGCAGGGCTGATGCTTGCCGGGTGATGACTGTCGTACTTAGCATGCTGTGGCTCATCACTATTGAAATTTCTACCCTTACAGGCCCAACGTTACTCGACCCCTATAACACAAGTTAGTTTTATAAACGTTTATAAAACATTTTTTGAGATTTTGGGTAACGTACGATAAACGTTCTCAGACGTCCGGGAATGTTCTTTAAACGTTTTTTAAAAGGTTTTCGTCGGAAAAAAACAACGTTTTTAAAACGTTCTAGAAACAGGTTTTTAAAGTTTTCTTGGGTTTTAAAAATGTTGTCATAGTATTTTTTTTGTACGTTTACCCTTCCAAATGTTGTTTTAGCGTATGTTATGTTGTGTTGCTGAATTTATACAGACAAATAACATTAAAATAAAAATATAAAAATATCCAATTGACACCACTAATTGGTTATTCTTATTTTATTTCATTGCTATTTGTCTGTATAAATTCAGCTTATGTTTCATGTGAATGTTTTTAACATTTAAAATAAAAAACTACTTTTATTTCAGATTAGGCAGAAATAACCTTATTTATTACATCTTGGTAATTTTATAGAAACCTGCGGTAACTCCGATTTGGACGAAAGTTGGTATACGGGGCTTTTAGGCGCTGAGTACGAATCTGAAAAGAATTTTGGCGGAAACATTTCGTTCTTGAGATATTCATCGTCGACTTGAAATTCAAACTAATCCTATATTTACAATATTCCTTCCTTGCACACAATTCCTGATTTAAAGCTGAGTGGCACACAATATTTGATTTTACCTTTAAAACCCCGTTTTTACGTATTTAACATTATTTTTGCATTAAATTGCATAGCTATACTTTGAATCATTTCAATCCCAGTATGCCAAAAGCCACGCAATTTAATGCAACAATAATGTAAAAATGTAGCAAAAAACGGGGTTTTAAAAGGGGTGAAAAATCAAATATTGTGTGACACTTCAGCTTTAAATTCCCATTTTTTATTACAAATTCAACGATGTATCACATGTCATATTTTAATTTTTAGTTAAAAGAAAAATTGCATTTTTTCTATATTTTTTAAAATTATTTTTAAGTAGGCCTGGCAAACAAATGCTTGGACGTTAATACCTGTTATCGTATTTGTAACATAATTTAATATCATAATTAAATAGTATTTTGTCGTTATTACCCTGTTTGTCGATTTGTTGTTTTTAGAGCAATTGTCCTTATTGTTACTGTTGTCTCTATTATTCTTTATTGGTGAATAGCTAAAATCTTATTGTATTATTACGGTCGAATATGCAGGATTTATGGTAAATACATGGACCTGGTATTTTAGTTCCTTAAATTCCAAACCACATATTAAACCCAAAACGTTCTGGATGTTTCGATATTTTCTTTACACGCGGATTTTGTTGAGCCTAGTAATGCGTATTGCGACGGTTGAAGATACTATGATTAGTGACCATACTTTCGTCGGACCAAATTTTTTTTTAAGAGAAATTTAATTTTTCTTTACACGAGCGTGTATACCACTCGCAAAAATATCGGCGCTTTCGAAATCTCCCGGTTTAAGTCCTTGGCAAATCATAAATTTATAGGGGTGATATCTATTTTTAAACAAAAATTTAATTTGGCAAGTTGATATCTCAGGGTTCTCAACAACTGCTTGTAAAACATTATTTGGGGTTTCTTCTAAGGGTTCCTTTTTTGAGATGAAACTGGCTTTTTAAATTTCAGGTCAGCTGAAAGAAAATGGAATTACATGGCTGTTTTCTTTCTGGATATATATAAAGATACATTTCCGCTGTATTTACATTATTTTTGTGGCACAAAATGTAACACGTTAGCATGTTAAACTTTTCTTTATGGCTATAATTGCCACCGGCATATTCGACGATAATAACACAATAGATATTAACTATTCACCAATAAACAATAATAAAGGCAACAGTAACAATAAGAACAATTGCTCTAAAAAGAACAACTCGACAAACAGGGTAATAACGACAAATGCTATTGTATAATGATATTAAATTATGTTACAGATACGGTAACAGGTATTAACTTTTAAACATTTGTTTGCAAGGCCTACTTAAAAATAACTTTAGAAAAATAGAAATTATGCATTTTTTTAAATTAAAAATTAATATTTGACACGTAATACATCGTTAAATTTGTAATAAAAAAATGGGATTAGATACAAGGTGTATTTTTTTGAGCCATATAAAAAAATAAAGTTGATGATGGTTTCTTGAAAACGAAACGTCGGGTATAAAATCTAAAACTACCATCATGTAGTAGCTAAAAAGTGCCAATGAAAAAGTGTTATTAGTTTTTTTATATCTCTTCAAATAGAGTCAGAAAAAAATAAAATCGATATAGTCAAATTCTCGTTGTTGCCAAATATCTCAGCAGGCCATGAAAATTTGTCAAGTTTTTAAACGGCTTGTAAATGAGCTTTTAAAAACACAACTTTTTCCTAATTTAACCTAAGCAGTATCTCCAATAGGTACTGAGATTCCCATGCTTAGGATCCTTATCTGTATACACTGTATATCTTTTACTTTAAATTTTAAACAAATTTCAAAAGCCGTATTTTTTTCTGCTTACACGACTCAATTCAGTCGTTTTAGAAGACATTTAAAAGTAAAATACCTCGTCTATTCACAAATATCCTGTGCTTTGATCTCAAAACCATCATACATAATGTCCTTTATCGGGAACAAAAAGAAAGCTCTGCATTGATATTGGAATACGTTTATATTTTATGAAATAACTTTCCTCTTTAGGCACAAAGTAGATCTCCCTATCTCTCTTCCCATAAACTTACAGTAATTTTATTCAAAAACAAAGCCCTGGTCAATATTAGATATTTTTGAAAGCAAATAACGTCCAAATTGGATATTGAAGAAAAAGCTTCGAGAGGCTTATTCTTGGCAAAGGAGAGTTTTGGAACTATTTTTATTAAGTTTTGCTATGGGTAGCTTGTTTTGTCGTGTCAAAGGTTATTAAATCGTACGGCAATAGTTTTTATTGATATTTTTATTAAGTTTGAAAATGTAAATTATTTTGCCAACAGTAATTTGACGTCACTCTTTCCGCGGTCTTCGAGTAGTGCGGTACGTTTACGTAGAAGTCTACATAGACTTCCCGGGTAGGCGATTGAAGGCGTCGTACGAGCGTTGCTGTACCCTTGGGGATCGAGAAAAGATTCACGCTAAATTGGGGCTTCTTTCTTCTGGGGCTAAGCGCTGTGAGTGAAGATTCCTAAAGCCTGAGGTTTTTCTGTTTTGGTGTTGAACACATGGTGTCTTCGTATGGTCGAGGAGGTGCGCACGCCTTGCGGAAATACGTCAGTAGTGAAAGTGACGGTTATGCGCGATACCAGTAGCAGCCGCTGGCTTGAGAGTCACAATTTATGCATGTTCAGAAGTTTATCGCTGTTATTGATTTAAATATTTGAACTTTTTAAATCCGAATTTCTGGGAGCGGAAAGCTCGACAATCCTGATTTTTCCAACCACTTGACGATGGCTGAATGCATTAAGTGTGAAAGCCAAAAACCGAAAATAGAATAGAATAGAATAGTAATTTGACGTATTGATGGTTTTTAGGAGAAGTAATTAAATATGTATCTAAAATAAACTAAATAACAGACTTACCTATTATAGTGCAAGATCCGAATAGAAGCAATCTTTGCCTATATGTTTACTGGATAAAAACTGTTTTATATTAAAGATACTATTTAAACAAAGTTATCGCTATTACAAAAATTATGGTCAAGGCTGCATCCAATTTTAAAAAATGACCTCAAAATTTTTGACACAGCTTATATAATGGCAATCCTTATTTTTGAAATACATGCTAATTGTTGATAAAATATGTATATTTTTAAATAATACAAGATCGTGTTAATAAAATATTATATATGATTGACAGTTTTTGACATGCCGATAGATGGCGTAATGGACAATAAACTACTACGTTTCTGCAATATCTTCGCTTTTTATCTGTCTAAACTGTACACCATTAGACAAAAAATAATTCGAGAGCGGTCTGCAGGTAGGTGATCTCACTTAGCTTTGAAAGAAATATCTTCGGCTAGTGTAAAAATCTGCATTCCAAGTTGGACAGTGTTCCGAGAGATGGTACTTTGCATTGCAAGGAAATTGCATGCAGTAAGGAGTTTTTTCCTATTTTAATTTTCAAATAAAATATCGCATCATTTTAGCTTTTAAAAAAAGTATATGCGACAATTTTCGTCAATAAGACGTCAGCTTGCCGCTTGGGAGTATCTGCATTTGCCCACTCTTCGTGTCTTTTTGTTATCTTTGCCAATAACTTATTAATGATGGATGCCATCATCTTAAACGCATTTTTGCCAATAACTTATTAATGACGGATGCCATCACTTTATCTGCAACACGTGGCCTAATAACGGCCAATTGCCCACTCTCGCGTCTTTTGATACCTTTTTGCCAATGCCTTGCCATTAAAGAGTGTTGGCAATGCCAGTAAATTAAATGTACAACGCCGGCAAAAATTAAAAATAAAAAATGTCCCAAATAAAGTGTAACAATGAAAAATAAATAAAATACGAGATCCAGGCGTCTTGATCGCCTAACTCAGGAATAGGGTTCCGAAAATCCCTTAAAGAAGATACGGTAGGCCAGATAAGAAAGAAGAGGCTGAAGTTGTTATTCAAATGATTCGAATCAAATTACGTTTTTGTGCTTGATTTTTGTTTATCTATTGCCGAAGAAAGCGGGTCCTTCCATTTATCTTTTTTATTACGATGTTATCAGGAAGCCAGTAGCGCCCAATGCTTCCAGGACTTTTTCTGTTTGGTAAATATTTCACCTTGATTATAGTATTTGTTTCTCGAAAGAAAATATATTTTTTAAGAAAATATTTAGTCTTACTATTATATTAAATAAAAGTTGTAGATTGAGTAAAGCGGATATAGGAGAGTTTTTTTATCTTTGGACAAACCACGAAGGCTAAAAGCCTAAATACTAACGTACCGTGGGTGTCTTAAGCGAGGTAAGAGGGAGTTTGTTGACACGGGACTTAAACACTTGAAGATTTGGGGGGAGGAAAGACCTCCGCGGGCAGCAGGTTCACACAACCTAGAAACTCTAGGGATAAAAGAACGAACAAAGTGGGAAGTTCGGGGCCTGTCCAGTTGGACCGTATAGGGTTGCATACGCGCGGAGCCACGAGCTTCTCTGTTGGGAACCGTAAGTGGAGGAACTATACTGGACAGTTCTTCAGAGCAGAAGCCATGGAAGTACCTATAAAAAGCGATAAATCCCACAGCCCGACGATGTGCAAGAGAGGGAAGCCTTCTGTAAGTGAAGGATCATTAATGAGACGAATAGCTCTTCTTTGAATAGAATCAAGAATGCTTAGGTTGTGGGGGACGCCATGCCCCAGATATGAGAACAATATTCCAAGGAGGTCGGATTTGGGACACATATAAAGTGTATAAATTAGAAGGGGAAAATACTTTTGGCTCGAAAGAGAAATCCAAGCTTTTTTGAAGCTGCCGTGGCTATAGATACAATGTGATTATGCCAGTTAAGGTTACTTTCAAATGTGACGCCCACAAGATTAAAGGTGTCTTTGCTCTGTAAAACTTGGCCGCTCATAAGTAGAGGATGAGTATTTGATGACTCTTTTCGCGACAAGGAACATGATTGTGTTTTGATGCATTAAAATGGACGAGATTTTTAGCGCCCCAATCCAATATTAAATTAAGATCCTGCGAAAGAGATATCTGCATCGCTCTGCGTTTGTTTTCCAAGTCAGGTTTAGTAATGGGTTTAGGAACCTGAAAACTGGAGTGAAGGGTACTATCGTCGGCGAAACTATGAATGGAATTAGTTGTGGACGAGAGAAGGTCGTTGATGTGAAGAAGAAACAATGTTGGTGCCAGAACTGAGCCCTGAGGGACTCCAGCATTTACTTGGTGAAAGCTTGAAGAATGGCCGTCCACAATAACTGATATACGACGATCAGATAGATAACTAGAGAGCCAAGTACAGAGTTTAGTTGAAAGACCATAGGAGGGAAGTTTATTAAGAAGTGCGGCATGCCAGACCTGGTCAAAAGCTTTGGATATATCAAGAGCAACGATCTGGGACTCACCTAGAAACTCAAGAGACTTATTCCAGCAGTGTGATACGAAGGAAAGAAGATCTGCTGTAGATCTTTTGTGGCGAAATCCATACTGCCTGTCATGCAAAAATTTTGTGTTTTTCTAAGTACTTAAGAATTTGTGAATTAATTAGTTTTTCCATTACTTTACAAAGAACTGAGAGAATTGAAATTGGTCTATAGTTAGATGGAAGAGATTTAGATCCTTTCTTGGGAATAGGCTGAACACGTGCAGCTTTCCAGCTTTCCGAAAGATACCTGTGTTGTAAGAAATTCGAAAGAGCCGAGTTAAGATTGGTGCAAGTTTTATATACGCAAACCCAATTAATTTTTTGATGAAATTTTTTAAAAAACACTGGCGTAAATCAGGTGAAGGGGGTAATTACTTCACCTTAGCAACAGTTAAAAAATGTTTTAAGAGTGTTTATTAATAAAGTAGCGTGTTAGTCCTTTGCCCAGTAATAAAACTGACTTTATTATAATAACACTTTTAAAACCTTTTTGGAAGGGGTTCCTTTTGACGAGTCTACCAAGAATTTTTATACCGCCATATATGAAAGCGGCTCTTTTACCCAGTCTGTCAACGTCAAATATTTTGTGTGTCGGGCTAGGCAAAGGCGTCACTTTTTTATCGGACAAGTTATACATGCAATTTTTAAACATTGTGCCGAAAATCCTAAGGGTTACAGTTACGAAACCCGCCCAAACCGATACCCAAAACATGTCCATCTTTTTTTTTTTTTTAATTCCTTAATAAAGCGAATTGAAAAGAAGATTTAACTAACCAGAACTAACCATGTGACTCATGGAACATCAATGTGATAGTCTTTTACCTAGGCAAATGGCTTCTAAATAGAACTTATTTTTATGAAGTCATTTGCCCAGGCAGAAATCATTTGCGTAGACAGAAGCCATTTGCCTAAAATAAACATTTGCCTGCGACATATGTAAAAAAATATATATCTATGTTAAACGGTTTTTCTTATAGTTAAATCTAAAAAAATAATTCAGTAAGTCTTAGCTTTTAGATCGCACCAATTCTCTCATCAATCTGGAGTACTGATCAGATAAATTATAAAATCGTTGGGCGTAGCGTATCCGAAGTTATTATTATGATAGAAATTTTACGTGTCCAATGAATTTATTATTTGTCAGATCAATACTCCAAATTGATGAGAAGATTGATGCGATTTGGTAGCTAGGACTTACCGAATTATTTTTAGCTTTTATAGTACATTTATTTTAGAATAAGCTTTATTCTGCTAATTAAGCCCTTTCATTTGATACCCATATTGAGGTTGTTGTAAATAAGTAGGTATGTAGTCCGCCATTTTGTATCGGCGGCCATCTTGGATTTACAATTATAAGGCATGTATTATATTGTATTGTTATCAAGAGTAAGAGTGTAACAAATTTTGAATCGATCAAAACATAGGGAGAAATATTTTAAATGAGTTAAATGTCAAAAAAAAAAACTATTAAATATATACATATTTTTTTATTAACACCTCTTAAAAACTTTTAATAAGGCAACTCCCTGATATCATATATTTTTTTTAGGTAACTACAAATTTAAAAGGTTTTAAACAAAATGTTTACAGCTCCTAACAGTCTACTTGAATAACCCTGCCTTCTTGACTAGCCATCACCAATTAATTACACAACACACACTAATTAGGTAATGAATACACTTAATTATGTCTACTAAAAACTCTTTTCTTTAAAAAAGAAACTAATAAGCTAGAAAACCACGTAGAAAACAATTGCACAAAGCGGCCTAACAAAAGAAAGGTTGCCTCATCTGTCAAATTGTCAAATCTTGTATTTCGGCTAAGCGGGAAATTTGAATTTATCACCTTCGGTCGAAATCGTCAAAATGAACCTAGCTAATTTTACCATCATTTTATTTTTATTCGTCTCAAAAATACATAATAAACATTTTGTTTGACTTAATTTTTATTTGCATGATTTGTTTACAATAAAATGTTACGAAAAGGCCATTTCCTTTAAATTATGTAAAAAAACATAAAATAATGTTGTTTAGCTGCCATTATAAATAAAACAGATCAAAAAAATTGCTTTAATGTTAGTTAAATACCAATGTTAATAATATGGTTTGAAAAGTATGAATATGCGTTGAAGGTTTGCCTTCAAAATCCAATATTTATTTGCCTGCAACAAAAATGCGTGCTTTATTTAATCAGGATTGGTATGCCGCCATTTTTGTATACTTGTCGGCAATTCGCCTGCATGTAAAATTTATTGGCAATTAAGTGTTTATTTAGGGTTGACTTTTTAATGCGTATAAGATGTTGGCATGATTTGCCACCAACTGCCAATGCTTTACCATCAATGCCAATATGAAAAATGTACATTGCCGGCAAATAGTGTTTGTTGGGTGGTGCCCCTGTATAAAACAAAACAAATCTCTTAACGTGAATCTTGTTTTGTAAGAAGCAAAAGCAGTTGCCGTACACAACTTTCCTAAACATTTCAATTTTTGATCCATTGTAAAGTCAATCCGTGAACATACTGTATAAAAATAAGTGGCGGTATTTTGTTTAAGTTTTCATGATTTCTCTTATTTAATTTCAACGACTTTAAGTAAAACCGTGTTAAAAATTAAAATATTGTATTTAAGCTTATTTATTTAAAATTATAAAAGTTTTAATAATCATCTTTATCGTATATTTGCGAAAACACCCGAACCTTGTGGTTTTCCCAGCTTTGTATAGCCGTTTTATCAGGAAATAAACGTTCCCGGGGAATTCCAGCATCGGACGAATTTGAAACTTTAACCCTGATGGGTATAGCCGAAGTTCGGCAATATTTTTAATGCTCTAAAAGATTTTAACCACCTTAAAGCGCTCAGTAAACCAATTTTAAAGTTATTCGATGTAAGTTTCGATGCGGTAAAGATTAAGACTAAGGTTTCGGTAAGCTGAAAATCTGGAGATAGTTGGATAATTCAATGATAAAAAGATGTTATAATTTTTTTCAAATAATTTTCTACGGCTAGGGAATTTAGAAATAAAATTGTAGGTTTTTATTTTTTTAATGATTTCAGATCAGTAAGACTGTGGCGTACCTAGAGGTATCGGGCCCGGGGCAAAAAGCAAAGTTGGGGCCCCTTATACGGAGAAAAAAAAATTGTTTTTTTTAAGAAGCGAAAAAAGGTTCTTTTTGTAAAATAAGGCCCCTTGCAACATAATATCGTATACTTTCATAAAGTTGGGTCCTCCTTTTCCTGGAAAAAATTTTTAAGAAGCAAAAAACCCATATAACATTTTTTTGCCGGCATTGTACATTTTTCATATTGGCATTGATGGTAAAGCATTGGCAATTGGTGGCAATATTATGCCAACACCTTATACGCATTAAAAGTCAACCCTAAATAAACACTTAATTGCCAATAAATTTTACATGCAGGCGGATTGCCGGCAAGCATACAAAAATGGCGGCATACCAATCCTGATTAAATAAAGCACGCGTTTTTGTTGCAGGCAAATAAATATTAGATTTTTGAAGGCAAACCTTCAACGCCTATTGATACTTTTTAAACCATATTATTAACATTGGTATTTAACTAACATTAAAGCAATTTTTTGATCTGTTTTATTTATAATGGCAGCTAAACAACATTATTTTATGTTTTTTTACATAATTTAAAGGAAATGGCCTTTTCATAACATTTTATTGTTAAAAATCATGCAAATAAAAATTAGGTCAAACAAAATGTTTATTATGTATTTTGGAGCGAATAAAAATAAAATTATGGTAAAATTAGCTATGTAAATTTCAACCGAAGGTGACCGCTTTGTGCATTTGTTTTCTGCATGGTTTTCTAGCTTTTTAGTTTCTTTTTAAAAAAAAGAGTTTTTTAATAGACATAATTAAATGTATTCATTACCTAATAAGTGTGTGTTGTGTGATTAATTGGTGATGGCTAGTCGAGAAGGCAAGATATTCAAGTAGACTGTTAGGAGCTGTAAACATTTTGTTTAAAACTTTATTAAAAGTTTTAAAGACGTGTTAATAAAAATATTATATATAATTATTAGTTTTTTGACATACCGATAGATGGCGTAATGGACAATAAACTACTACGTTTCTGCAATATCTTCGCTTTTTATTGTCTAAACCGTACCCATTAGACAAAAATAATTTGAGAGCGGTCTGCGGTAGGTGATCTCACTTAGCTTTGAAAGAAATATCTTCGGCTAGTGTAAAAATATGCATCTCCAAGTTGGACAGTGTTCCAAGAGCTGGTACTTTGCATTGCAAGGAAATTGCATGCATTAAGGAGTTTTTCCTATTTTAATTTTCAAATAAAATATCGCATTATTTTAGCTTTTAAAAAAGTATATGCGACAATTTTCGTCAATAAGACGTCAGCTTGCTGCTTGGGAGTATTTGCATTTGCCCACTTTCGTGTCTTTTTGTTATCTTTTTGCCAATAACTTATTAATGATGGATGCCATCATCTTAAACGCATTTTTTGCCAATAACTTGTTAATGACGGATGCCATCACTTTATCTGCAACACGTGGCCTAATAACGGCCAATTCACCAACTTTCGCGTCTTTTTGATACCTTTTTGCCAATGCCTTGCCATTAAAGAGTGTTGGCAATGCCAGTAAATTAAATGTACCTACAACGCCGCCAAAAAATGTTATATGGGTGTAGCGTACCTAGAGGTATCGGGCCCGGGGCAAAAAGCAATAAAAAATTTTGAGAAGCAATAAAAGGTCCTCACCTTTTAACTGTTTTTTGCATTTTGGTACTAAAAAATTACATAAAGCCCCCACAACAACGCTTCCTACAACCCTAATGAGGAGCCTCCTCTAATTGGGAGTTCGGGGTTGACCAGAAAATATCAGGGTTGAAAGAGGGCACCAGCCAACTAGACGAGTTTGTTAGTTTAAAGGTACAGAACAATTTATTTTATTTATTTCTTTGTTTCTAGTACATCTTTTTTTTCTACTTAGATTAAAAATTCTGTACATCATAACTATACTAATAACAGATTTTTTGTTAATAATTTATTAATAAAAAAGTAAGTAGAATATTACCTAAATTGTTCATTTAGTATCTAGGTATAAAAATATCCACAAAATATTACGAAATCATTTCAAAATAAAACAATAGATAAAATAGGTCAATTTATTCTCTATAATGTAAACAAGATAAAAATAAAATTCCAGTATTATCTTTACTGCTCAAAACCGACTTATTAAAAAATTATTACACAAGGTAGCGTGGCCGAGCGGTCTAAGGCGCTGGTTTAAGGCACCAGTCTCTTCGGAGGCGTGGGTTCGAATCCCACCGCTGCCATATATTTTTTTAATTTAACTACATATTTTCTTATATATTAGCTATATTAGCTATTTTTAAATATTAATAATGTTAAAGGGAAAAGAAATTTTTTAAGAATATTGACAAATATACTGGGTGTTCCACTTAAAATACCAAAGTTCTTCTTTATGAAAAAAATACTTGTCATGAAATTTTCAAAAACCTTAAATTGTTGGTATAAGAATCGCTAAAGAAACCTACCTTATTTTTTACTGGACACCCTGTATGTATGTAGGTAATTTAATTGAAATTTTGTCAAAGGACTTACTAACATTATTTTGCATTGCAGAATAACCCCTTAAAATTTCCTTACGCATTTTTTCGAACACCCTGTATATTAGTAGATTTTTAATTTTAAATTTTACCAAAAAATGGGCTTTTTCTAAAGGGCCACGACAGAAAATGACAAAACATTATTTTTTAATACTTTTTTTTCACGTAGCTAGCCCAACTTAATATTTTATGAAAAATCAACTTTAATATTTTCAAGTTATTTCAATTCAATTACCTAAGCTTAAAAAATGTTACTTTATTATAGAAAAGCATTATTACAAAAAAAAATGTTATATTTACTAAATGAAAATAAAATAAATTTGTATTATAGCATATTTATAATAACAAAAAAAATACAGTAAATGATCAAATAACAGTATTCTTTAATAGGTATTTATTTTATTACCATTAAGTAAATATTACAGTTTTTTCTGTACATAATACTTTTCTATAATGGACTCATATATTTTGAACTTATCTATTATTGTTATGCTATTTATTATTGGTATAATGAAAGTATATAAAAAAACTACCTATTTATTTTTTAAAGCTTAACTAGGTTACTAGAAATAGGTTAAAAAAATAGGTATTGAAAAATGATGTCTGGTTATTTTCTAATATGGCCTTCTATAAAAAAACGCCATTTTAATGAAAAATGCAATTAATTTTGAAATATAAAATATACATAATACATAATAGTACATATTATTGGAAAGCTTTAAATAATTACAAATAGCTAACAAAAACTACCCAACGCAGACAAATACTAATTAAACCACAACAACAAAAACTAATTCCATTCATAGTTTCGCCGACGATAGTACCCTTCATTCCAGTTTTCAGGTTCCTAAACCAATCACTTAACCTGATTTGGAAAATAAACGAAGAGCGATGTAGATATCCCTTTCGCAGGATATTAAGTTAATATTGGATTGGGGCGCCAAAAATCTCGTCCATTTTAATGCATCCAAAACACAATCATGTTCCTTGTCGCGATAAGAGGCATCAAATACTTATCCTCTACTTATGAGTGGCCAAGCTTTACAAAGCAAAGACACCTTTAATCTTGTGGGCGTCACATTTAAAAGTAACCTTAACTGGCATAAATACATTTTCTATAGCCACGGCAGCTTCAAAAAAGCTTCAATTTCTCTTTCGAGCCAAAAAGTATTTTTCCTCTTCTAATTTATACACATTATATGTGTCCTAAATCCGACCTCCATTGGAATATTGTTCTTTTATCTGGGGCATGGCGTCCCCCACAACCCTAAGCATTCTTGATTCTATTCAAAGAGCTATTCGTCTCATTAATGATCCTTCACTTACAGAAAGGCTTCTCTCTCTTGCCGATCGTCGGGCTGTGGGGGATTTATCGTTTTTTTATGGGTACTTCCATGGCCTTTGCTCTGAAAAATTGTCCAGTATAGTTCCTCCACTCACGGTTCCCAACAGAGAAACTCATGGTTTCGCGCGTGTGCATCCCTATACGGTCCAACTGGACAGGCCTCGAACATCCCACTTTGTTCGTTCTTTTATCCCTAGAGTTTCTAGAATGTAAAACCTGCTGCCCGCGGAGGTCTTTCCTTCCCCCAAATCTTCAAGTATTTAAGTCCCGTGTTAACAAACTCCCTCTTACCTCGCTTAAGACACTCACCGAACGTTAGTATTTAGGCTTTTAGCCTTCGTGTAGCTCCGAGATGAATCGCAATAGCTATGAACTGTTTTCACTACTGTTGTTTTCTCAAAAAAAAAAGAGATTAAGTGTCCTCTATTAGAATTTTGATATTCTTTATGGTTTTCGAGACTCCCGTAAAACCATCGAAAAGAAACACTCTGTACATTTTTAAGGTGAAGACCTTTTTGATCTTTATTTATTTTTTCTTGCTTTTCAAACATTTAAATTTTTGTCAGCCTGCCTGCCGGCGCCTACGCAAATTTGATTTGTTATTTAAAAGATTGAAAGATATATATATATATATATATATATATATATATATATATATATATATATATATATATATATATATATATATATATATATAGGCCATTTAACTTAAAGCATTTTTGTATTAGATTAGATTAGATTAGCCGTGTGCCGTTGTGCAGTGACCCATGCACTGAAGCCGCTGGGCTTATTGTGCGCCATGTCTTTTTACGTCTGGGTGATGTCAGCCAGACGGGACCTACAGTTTAACGTGGATTCCGAACCACGGTCCTATGCGCGACAACTTAAGACTTCGTCCCCACCCAGGGGCACTACTGAAACTACCAACTAAGTAAGGTCCGCATGTCTACGGTGCGCAGGAAACGGTAAAGTGTGTTCCGGCGCCCTGGTTCTTTGGTGGCCTTCAGCGTCGATACATTTTGCACTTTGTCCGTCTGGTGTTGAGCTAACCACTAAATTTCCGACCAACTTATAAATGAGTATTTGGCCTCAGCAGGATTCGAACCCACCTCACGTCCGTTGTGCGCTCAACGACTTAACGCCTTACACGCTAAGCCATCCCCAGTATTAAAGCTTATGGAAGGCATCGAAATGCGTAAATTTTTGTGGGAAGTGTATACTTACCTTAGTTGTCACATTATTTTGCGTTATGATATTCGCGTCCGCAGATTCTTCATATCATATTTTTATTCAGCTTCTGAAGTAATTTTCCTTGACTTTAGCTTCGAGTGTGATTGAATATATCAGAGCGATTCCGAGATGATATGACTGCAGACACTCTAAGTCGTTTGCATGAAAATTGCGCCAAAACTATAAAACTACTGCACCATACCGAAAATGTGTGTTTTAAACTGTTATATATTTTTAAATTGCACATTTCTTATGTCATTTGTTCCTGTTTAAACCGAGAAACGTTTCTGGTAAGAAGCACTTTTGAAATTGCATACTGAAATATGTAGTTTGCCAAATTAGGAATGAAAATATTAATAATAAAGGGTACATTTACTTGGTGGAGGTTAAAGAAATTCTGTGCTTTAACAAAATGACATAATATTTATAGTCCCTGGGCCAGTAATGAAATTAACTTCATGATAATAGCTTTGTTCGCGGGTTTCATTCTGAACCGGTTCTGGGACTATTCGCATGCGCAGTGAAAAGGCAGCGTTCGCGGTTAGTAAAATCCTGAATTTTTAGCAACAGTTCTGTGTTCGCGGGCTACAATGGAATCAGTTCGTTACCGGTTCGTAACCTGATTAGCAGTCCTGGGATTTTGTTGGAACTTAAAGTTCAGTTCGGAATTTCATGCGCATTGTCGACATGGTCAGCTGTTTTCTGTTTTTGTGGTACAGAAATAAACCGTTGTATTACAGTTTATTTCTTTCTGCCACTTTTTATGCGGGTTAATATACCTGTTGAATATTTTTTTATATTTTTGTGATTCTGAGCGTATATAAACAAAAGATTTTTATTGTATTCCGTATGAATGTATGTATGCAATAAAATAAATAAAGATTTAATTAAAAAATATAGACAATATTTTTACCATTTCTTGTTGTTTGAATTTTATCTTTAGGTAAATACACATACTTATGTTAAAAATGAGAGGAGGCAGGGAATCCCTCGTCTTCCGCCGAGAGACCTCGACTGGCTTTCGACAGTATAACAATTTACCTTTTTGTTTGAATTTAATTTTTTTCTGTAGTATCCAATTTAACCAACAAAAATCCTAACCAAAATGCTAGGTTAGAATACATCCTCCGCTGTATAGAAAATCGTTCGCGGTAAATAAAAATTCCGAACTAATAAATAACTAGACATGCGCTTTAAAATAATTCTAAACCAGTTCGGTTCTGGTTCAGAATCGGTTCATTACTAGACCCGCGAACAAAGCTAATAACAGTTTTAAAACCTTTTTAAGGGGTTTCTTTTGACGAGTCTACCATGCACAAATATTGATACTGCCATATATGGAAGCTGCGCTTATAACTCAGCCTGTCAATGTCAACTGTTTCAGGTGTCCGACCGGGCAAATGCGTCACTTTTTTGTCGGGTAAGTTTACTACAATGTTTTAAATGCAATTTTTAAACATTTTGCCAGAAGTAAGTTTTTTTTTCTCTATATATCTTTGAACAAACCACGAAGGCTAAAAGCCTAAATACTAACGTACCGTGGGTGTCTTAAGCGAGGTAAGAAGGAGTTTGTTTAAATACTTGAAGATTTGGGGGGAGGGAAAGACCATCGCGGGCAGCAGGTTCCACATTCTAGAAACTCTAGGGATAAAAGAAAGAACAAATTGGGAAGTTCCGGGCCTACCCAGTTGGACCGTATAGGGATGCATACGCGCGGCTCTGGTGGGAACCGTGAGTGGAGGAACTATACTGGAGCATGAAGCAGAGCAGAAGCCATGAAAGTATCTATAAAAAAGCGATAAATCCCCACAGCCCGACAATGGGCAAGAGAGGGAAGCATTTCTGTAAGTGTAGGATCATTATTGAGACGAATAGCTCTTCTTTGAATGGAATCAGTGAAGTGTTACAGTCACGAAATCATAAGACTCATGGACATGTTTTGGGTATCGGATTGGGCGGATTTTGTAACTGTAACCTTTACGATTTTCGATACAATGTTTAAAATGTTCATGTTAAACTTTGTGGTAAACTTGTCCGATAAAAAAGTGACGCGTTCGCCCGAGTCTGCCACCCGAAACTTTTGAGATTGACAGGCTGGGTTAAAGCGCCGCTTTCAGATATGGCGGTATGAGTATTTGTCGTAGACTCATTAAAAGCAACCCTTCCCCCAAAAAGGTTTTAAAAGTGGTATTATCATGAAGTCATTATCTTCCTGGCATGGCCCAGGGACTATATACAGTCTATAAAAAATCCTAAAAGACGTCAAGTGTTATATTAAGAGGGATACATTTACATACATGTCAATTTTTTTGTTCAGTTAGAGGGTAAGTTGTTCTCTTTCCTTACCAACACAAAAGTCAAACATTTTAAATGTAAAGGTCCAGTGATAGCAGTAGCGGCGCCAGCTTTTTTTAAGTTGAGCGATACCCGGCAAAAAATCTGAAGGGTGGGCAGCAGAATGTTCAAGTGCGATGTTGAAATTAAATAGATACAGGGTGTTTTAAAATTTAGTACAAATATTTTAGGAGCTTTGTTTTTAAGGTCTTTAAACTGAGAAAAAAAACCTACGAGCTACAACTATCGTAAATTGGGTAAAAAATCGTATATTTTAAACTGTTGCTACATTTTTCCATCAAATTTCATTAAAATTTGCACATCCCTATTAGTTTAGAAGTTGTATTTATTGTTTGTCTTATAAAAGGCAAAACACCCAGTTTACACGGAGAAACATAGATTTATTAAATTTTCTTTCAGCAAAGGGGTGGTCTAATCGTAAATAATAAAAATGCCACGGCGTCATCAGCTACGTCTCACTTTTAATTATTTCCCTTTTTGTTGCTCGCACACTATCTAAACGACGCGTTAAGACAGCAATAATTGATTTCCGTCCTTATTTTTATGACGCTTGTGGCTGCTTTACTATTGAATAGATCTTTATTAATGAGGTTAAAGCCTGTTGATAACCAAAGTTTTATATGTACGATCAATTTTTCAAGTTAAGCTGCACCAGCACATCGGCTATAAAAAATCCAAATACATATTTGGTTTCTTGCATGCTTGTTTTTAAACCAAAGGGTTTTTGAAAAATTGTTTGCTTAGTAATTATTCTTTAAAATCCAAAGTTGACAATTCCTACTACCACTTTTAAGGATATTTATTTAATAAATGACAAACATTTCATAATTTAAATTTTAAATACACATAACTAACGGACAGGAGAAAATTTAAAAATTTTTAAACGTGTTTAAAAATTATTTTACTAATACCTATTAAAATTTTATACTAAAATCCGCTTCTAATAAAATAGCGCCAAAACTGTTAATTTTTAATATTGTAACCACAGATCATATTTTATTCAAGAATTTTGTAATTCGGATTGTGAGAATGAAATAGTTTGTTTTTAATAGGGCGTTTTTGCGTTTCTTTGTTTCTTGCTTAATTAGCTGGTTGGGCGAGAACAATTTAGGTTGGGCGAGAACAATTTAGGTTAGGCGCTCGCCCAACAGCGCCCACCACTGGCGCCGCCACTGAGTTATACTCATTTCTCAGGAGTTTTAAATTATATTTTTCATAGTCCTTAGTTTTTTAAAATCACTCTAATAGCTTTCAAAAAAAGTTTTCAAATAAACTTACCCTGAATACAGGGTTCTTAAACAGTGGCTCACCCCTATGACGTTTTTGTTGTTTAAAATAATAAAATATTTTAGATTTTTTTCTTGGGAGGGGGGGTAATGAAAATGTCAAAATTGTATATTTTTTTACCACAGGGTTCCTCTTAACCCCACTAGCATCTAATATAAATTTGTTGTGGGTTCCAGGTCCTTTAGATATAGTCATTTGAAAATATTATCTATGCCAGTAAGTATATTTTTGTACAGGACTACGGCTCTGTACAGAGTGTACAAAATTATAATACAAATATGAATAGATAACCTATATTTAGATCCGCAGTGGCAAGGAGCATTTTTCGGATTTTTACGACTTCGCGCAGTAAACAAATGGACAGGTGGAAGAACATGCGCACTTAAAAGCCCTGGAAAAATACAAACACCGGCACCCCGTGCCCTCCGTTAGTGGTCTGACCGTGACGCTCATTAGCTACCGTACTCCGAACAGAAAACCAGGACCCGCGCCGTCAAGAAATTCCTTCCATTAATGCGGATAGTCTGTTTGGCGGCAGGTGCGTTCACCCTCGATTTGTTGCGCACAAACCGGTTTTTTAGCCCATGAAATATAACTTTTGTTTCGCGCAGGTTATAACATTGGCAATCCATCGAGATCAGTGCAAATATGTTAAAGAAGTATTTTGTAGGTCATTGTAATTTCGCCCTCTTATTAAACATTTGGATAGTATGTAACAGTTTTAATTTTTTTTTAATACCTAAATAACTTTTAAAGTTTTTATAAAAAGAACGAGATTTTTAAAAATATTTAAAACTAAGACGTTTAGGACTAATGTTTATAAGAAGTTTTTTATCCTAATTTGTTTATTGTAAAATCATCCTTAAAATTTGTCGGCGGAGTAACTGGACACCCTCCACGCTGTATATAAGGGCACATTTTAACGTCTCTAAAAAAGAGTAGGAGAGCCCACGATGCTAAATGGGGATTTACTTGAGCGTCATGGAGACCTATTGGGTTGCAAAGCTTAAATGATAAAAAGAAAAAAATGTTATATAATGTATACCTTTTCATCGGTGGGAAAAGCGGCCATAAACTTTTAAATATGTCAAAAAAATACTATTATTATGTAGGCTTGTGGAAATCGTTCAGGTAATATCGTATTATATATCTTATGTTATCCCTAAATTATTTTCTATAAAAATAAAAAAAGCTACGCTCGAAACGGTTAAACTGATGTTTTTTTGTAGCCCTCTGTTTCCTTTACGCCACTCTCAAATTGTCAGATTAGTGGAATATACACTGTTTAGCATGTAATTAACTTACCCTATCTTAATCTGACGTACTCGACAATTTTTGATGGATATAATTTTGTTTTTATGATCGGCCCTGTATACGAAGCTCATATTTGGTGAAGGTACTTACCCGGATGCGTAAATAGAAACCCTACTCGAATTCGTCCGACCAACTGAACTAGGATTTCTAAGCAGTTTAATACCAGAAACCCTACTCGAATTCGTACGACCAACTGGACTAGCATTTCTAAGTAGTTAATTAGCAGACATCCTACTCGAATTCGTCCGACCAACTGGACTAGGATTTCTAAGTAGGTTAATTATCAGAAAACCTACTCGGATACAGCTCCAGATTTTGACGTATTGGAGTAGGGTTTTCCATTTTTTATTTAGCATAAAGATTTGGAAACACTAAACTGCTGGACATTTTAACGGAATGATTTAAATTATAGGTAAAATTTCAAACCTAATTTTCTCAAAGTTCATAACAAATATTTTAGTGCGGTTTTCGGCAAATTTTAGCGCAATGATTATTATCTTTTAGCATATACCACATAAGAGACAGCTTTGCCGCACGAAAAAACGTATGGCAGAGAGAAAAAACAGGCCTAGCACCTTTCTCCCTCGCGAGCCTGACTTTACTCACTTCACTACTGGGCATCCGGACCACCGTGGAATTTAAGTGCACTGTTTTAAATAAAGAAAAGACATTTTTAAAATCGGCGCTAAAATCGCCAAAGTAATCGTTTCCTGCTAATTAACTGCTTAGAAATCCTAGTCCAGTTGGTCGGACGAATTCGAGTAGGGTTTCTGCTAATTAACTGCTAAGAAATCCTAGTCCACTTGGTCGGACGAATTCGAGTAGGGTTTCTATTTACGCTACCCGGATACAAGCTATCCTACGGTATAATAAATCTGCCGCGCTGTAGTAAATCCCGAAATCCTTTTGGGATCCCCTACCATAAGCAACTTACAATGGAGAGATATGGGTACTTTGGTTACCGCCTACGTTCTTTATTTACGTATAGGCGCTATTTAAATACCGCATACGGTATTTAGTGTTTATTTTAGAGATATGGAAGACACCGTAAGACGACCGGTTAATTACTCCTGTCTGCGAATTAACAAAATTAAAAACAAACGATCCTTTAATTTGCGAATACTAAAGTTTTTCCCGGTATTTCAAACACATTTTACTGTACATTTCCGACTTTTCCAAATGAATTTTGACTAAGACATTCTCTCAGTAAAGCCAGGTCATTGTCAGCCGAGCATCTTAACCTTTTCGTTTTCTTTTCCACCTGCGATATTTATTCCGAAATAAAAAAGCAATGCTTTATCAAATATTAGTAGTTTAAGTTTACTCTGTGGCTCTATTACAAAAATATTTTTATAAATCGTCGAATTAAATAATATAACCTTAAAAAATAAACAAAGAAAAATATTGTGCGCATGGCAATTCTATTCGCTATTTTAAATAGGCGGCGTTATTAGCCCGCAAATTACTCCATGCGGTAACGTTATTACCACCAGCGACGGTAAAAATCGAATCGCGCATAACTTAACTGTCATAATAGAGCTTACGTTAATACCGCATGACGTTACAGCACCACCCATATCTCTCTAATTACTGCAACTGGAGCACATTTTGAGACACAGGCCTTTAAAATGTTTGTAGTAAATTTTGAACCACCCTGTGAATTTAAAAAGTCAAACGCCGCATTTATAGCATTCTTTAATTGCAAGACAGGCTTTTAAAAATGTTTACCGTTTGATAGAACTTAATTCCCAAATTTAAATTGCCACCAGCCTTATAAACATTTAATTTCGAATTACATATTGTAAAACCGTGCCGGGTTTAAGTGTTTTACAGTCGGCATTTTACAGACCCATACCAGACATTACGACCAAGAAAAAATTTAACCACATTTCAAACAGAATTTTAATTAGGAAACTTTTATTTGCCTTTCCAAAACATAAACCGAAACACCGATAGGGCTTTGTGTATTTTCTCATAAAACCGTGTTTTAAAACCCCGAAAACTAAATTAAATTAGCAATAAAATCACTGAAGTTTTTATTGTCATCTGCCTTTATTGTAGGATATAACTATATAGACTAGGAGGTACGGGCGGCAATGTATTAAAAATTATTTCCATGAAATTTTTTGGTACGGAATCATGTTCAAAATAAAATGCTGATTACGACGATAATTGATCCCAGCTTGTATCTTGGCCAGAGATTTTTAAACCGCAATTGATATGCCTAATAGCGTGAGCTAAAATAATGTTTGTATAGAAGGAACAGTTTAAAAATGTAAATTCGGTGCTCTTTGATAAGAAAAAAATCACAAAAAAGTTTAAAGCAAATAAATCGGCATGCTTGTCTTCGCGGCCGCCTTTGCTATATTTCTTTTATGATATGCCGGTTAATGCAGCTGGTCATCGCACTATGGGATAGAAATTAATTTTTTTGGTCAAAATTCTGAAACTTACCAATCTAACTTAAAATGAGGTGCTTTTACTGAAAAATATTGAAAAAAATATTATAAATTATTACAAATGCTTTTTGGAAACCTAAAACTTTATTATATGTTATTATAAATTTACACCCCCTTAACATTATTATTTTTTATTGTACAAAATAAACTAAAATATCAGCTTGTTTGGTTAATTCGGTAGTATTCTAATCAGTAATCCGATGGTTATTATCTCATATGATATACAGGGTACGACAATAGGTATGATTTTTTTAAATGGAATACCCTGAATATTATATCACCACCAAAAAAATCTTTTAAAATGCTCTAAAAAAATACTGCATTTGATGTGTCTATCTCAATTAGTTTCGGAAATATGACCATCCACATCTGAAAAATAATTTTAAATTATTCTTAGAAGCGTAATAGAGATACATCTTCCCAACTTTCTTTATTTTTTAACGTATAAAATAAATAAAAACCCCTGTTTTGTTGGGTAGATTCGGTAGAATCCATATCTTTCATCAGAATGCTTTTATCTTTTAGGATATACAGTGTAGGACAAAACATATTAAATTTTAAAATGGAAAACCTTGTAAATTATAAAAAAATCTTGTATCTGTCCTTACACTCAGAAGTAGCAAAAAGTAGGAAGGCAATTGTAAGTACAAAAACTGATAAAGAAAAAGGTAAAAAAATCTTGACAAAAGTAGCGAGACTTCGCGAGACTGCATCGGAAACACAACAATAGCTCTTATTATTTAAACTCTTTTACTTTTTTTAGTAAACAAGGCTAATAATAAACTAAGTAGATTAAATGTTGTATATTTATGTTTACTTAAAATACATTTTCAAGTTTCTTATTACCCCAATAAAGTCGTCATATCTTTTATAATTTTGCGTACATGTAGTTTGGAGTATCTACTTTGAAATACACAGCATGAGCCATTAAAATTTCAAAGTTGCTTTTTGGCCAAAATAATGGATTTCTATCCCATAGTGTATCGGCGCGTCGCTGTAAAGGATAGCGGCGCCTTTGTATAAAATAGTCCGATTGCAGGCGGCCTTTTTTATGTTTTTTGTATTATTTTCAAAGGGTACCGAATTTGCACTTTTAAAATGTTCTTACTATACTTTAGTACAGAGTTTTTACAGAATGTTGGTCAAAAAATTAATGGTAGATTCTACCATTAAAAATCTGAAAAAGTTCATATAAACATGGGTTTGAAATTCCTCGTTTTCAGGATACAGGTGCTTAGCTTGTACCAAAAAATGTTTTATTTTGTAAAGTATCTTAAATATTCTTTATCCTTTTTGTTTTAATTTGGAAATGTTACTTATTGCATTAAAATAGTAATTTATTGCATAAAGTTATCTAATTTTTTACGAATGGAAAATTTGTATTGTATCCTATAAGAAAAAAAAGACACTTTATGCATGTGTGTACATACTATATTTTTCCACAATCGTATAAAAATTTCCTAAAATACCCTACATGCATGTTTTGTTTATCTTAACTTACTGATTGCACTGTTTTGCAGCACAGCCGTTATAGGTAATTACAACAAATAATCATAGCCACCTTTTTTTTAAAGGGACAGTTATTCTTTTCATAACCTAAGCATTTATTATTTAATGTAAGAAAATTGTATGTTCTTACTTTTTGTAAGAAATAAGACAAAAACCGTATAAATTCCTTTTCAATTTCTTAGTCATCCAAATTCATTATTACTATTAATTTTCAATAATTTCTCTTAAATTCATTTACCAAACTGTCAATTTTAAAACTAGATTGACACATTAACAAAAGAAATAGTGACAGAGAATAAAAGTTAACTTGACCGTTTGGTTCAGTTACAAAGTCGCGTTTACTTTTACATTGCATAAATTAATATTTAACTTAAAGCATAGAGTAAGGAAATTATAGAGTTATCATGGAATAGCCGATTTAAGGACAGGTCATGCAAAAACTCCCAATATAATTTTATTCGTTTCTCGTTGAAATACCGCCAGTTAGTCATTTCAGTAGCTTCCGTGTATCCACACCGCTGATGTTACACGAGGCGAGGCTTCGACGGACGCATTTAAAGTGTAAACTGGAAGAAATGACAAGCCTGGCGCAAAAGCGGTCCGAAAATTTTAGCATGCCATGGTTTCCCTTATCCGTAGGTATGTTACTTTATGCTTAAAGTAGTAGGCATTGAAATAAAACACTTATTCAAAGTGTGAAAAAGCTACTTTTGTAAACACTTTAGGGATATTTTCTTTGTTAGCTGCTTACAGCAGCTGTAAAAGCAATTTCATTTTTTTGACAAATCAATGACGTTAGTCTTACAGCAGCTCACAGTCACGGTTGTTAGCGGCGTCGGGAGATGTCTAACCACTGTCTAACAGGATGAGAAGACAAGGAGGAAATATAGCCGAATTGGAGTTAAAAGTCAAACAAAATTGACTAAATCTATTCTAATAACATTAACAATAGTATGTGTGGAAAACCATGTGAAGGATTAATTTACCTGCCATTAAAGACATTGCGCATTTTTGTTTTAAAACTGGACTTGCCATTTTTAGGTTATATTATTATTATTTTTTTATGTCATTTGTCATTGGCGGTAAGCGCTTTTATTTTTTCGATTCACATTATAATGACGTCAGCTGTTAGACAAGCTTGTTAGCAGCTGTAAGACAGAAGAATTAGAAAAATATCCCTTTTATGTAGTGTACTAGAATAGAGTATTTTAACTTCATGTTAATGTAGAAAAAATATTTTTTTACCAACTTGATTACTATTAAACAATACAATGGTGTCTCAAGCGGCATGAAGGCTGCAAATTTAAAAGAAATATCTGTCATATATTTTTCAATTTAAATTACAGGGTGTCCGGGAAAATGTGAAATCTCTCGCACATGTATGGAACAGATGAAAATAACATGACAAGTTCCTATAAAATTTTTCCGTTTAAGTCCCCCTGCGGAGATATGATCCCCTAAAGGGGCAGCTAGAAATCGATTTTCGTGAATAACTTTCAAAGCGCTTTGTATAATTTGATAATATTTTTAGTACGATGCATACTAGTAAAGACCTCTTAAAACAGTGCCTTGAAACTTATGTCGCTTCTTTAGTTTGCCAGGGACGGATTAGTTTTTGCACATTATTGATAATATTTTTCACGCCCTGTATGGTAAAGACACAAAAAATATGTTTTGGGTAGTTTAAACCTTTTGCTAAAAAATGGTACTCTTGTTTGACATCGATAAAATGAGCCGTTTTCGAGTAAAAAATTATTGCAACAAACATTTGCAACAAATTCCTGACCTGCTACGAGAGGACTTCAATACTGAATCAAAAATTACAAATTACATCGAAAATAAAATATTGTATTATTAAACAAAAATAAACTCTTATTGTTAAAATAATTTTTTACTCGAAAACGGCTCATTTTATCAATGTCAAACAAGAGTACCTTTTTTAGCAAAAGGTTTAAACTACCCAAAAACATATTTTTGTGTCTTCACCATACAGGGCGTAAAAAATATTATCAATAATGTGCGAAAACTAGTCCGTCCCTGGCAAACTAAAGAAGCGACATAAGTTTTAAGGGCACTATTTTAAGAGGTCTTTACTAGTATGCATCGTACCAAAATATTATCAAATTATACAGAGCGCTTTAAAAGTTACTCACGAAAAATCGATTTCTAGCTGCCCCCTTTAGGGGATCATATCTCCGCAGGGGGGCTTAAACGGAAAAATTTTATAGGAACTTGTCGTGTTATTTTCATCTGTTCCATACGTGTGCGAGAGATTTCCCACATTTTCCCGGACACCCTGTATTTGCCTAAAAAAAACGTTTATGTAAAACCGCATTAAAACTTTTTCGTATCGTTAGTTTATGGCAATAAATTTCAAAATAATATTTTTACTTGTATAACGGCTCTTAACAGTTTTTTATGCACAATAGGTGTATCTTTTAAAAACGGCTTACGTATTTTGCTGCTACACTAATTCTAACAACCTACTTGGCAGCATTTTCCTAATTTCGAACTATTCTGTAAGGGTGCCGAGCTGCTCTCAAAGAATTTCTGTTTTCAGGCTAAATCTTAAGCCAGCGCCGCGTTTCGACTTAAATCCCAGATTTACGAATTATTTTCCGAGACACTAAAGTAGTTTTATATATCGCCTTCAAAAAGAGGCCGTTTCACCATAGGAATTTAGCCAATTCTGTATTTATTTAGCTTTGTGGGGCCGTATTTTCCACGGTCAGAAAATTAAAAGCTCCATAAAAAAATGTTTTCTTTCAAATTGCCTATATTTAAATGTATTAAATAGAGGCAAACAAAAAAGTCAACCTTTCGAAAGTGGGTGGCCTGCTGTTTTTTTTTTTTTTTTTAATTTAGCCCTAAAATTTTACAATATAGCTTTGTTCGCGGGTACGATTCTGATCCGGTTCTGGGACTGTACGCATGCGCAGTGAAAAAGCAGCGTTCGCGGTTAGGTAAAATCCTGAATTTTAAATAACAGTTCTGTGTTCGCGGGTTACAATGGAATCAGTTCGTTATCGGTTCGTAACCTAATTAGCAGTCCTGGGATTTTTGTTGGAACTAAAATTTCAGTTCGGAATTTCATGCGCATTGTCGACATGGTCAGCTGTTTTCTGTTTTTTGTGGTACAGGTAGTTGATTATTTTTTTATATATTTTTGTGATTTTGAGCGTATATAAACAAAAGGATTTTTAATTGTATTCCGTATGAATGTATGTATGCAATAAAATAAATAAAGATTTAATTAAAAAATATAGACAATATTACAAGATATTACCATTTCTTGTTGTTTAAATACACATACTTATGTTAAAAACGAGAGGAGGCAGGGAATCCCTCGTCTTCCGCCGAGATACCTCGAGTGGCTTTCGACAGTTATAACAATTTACCTTTCTGTTTGAATTTAATTTTTTTGTGTAGTATCCAATTTAACTTTAAAAATCCTAACCAAAAGGCTGGGTTAGAATACATCCTCAGCTGTATAGGAAATCGTTCGCGTGATAAATAAAAATTCCGAACTAATAAATAACTAGACATGCGCTTTAAAACAATTCTAAACCAGTTCGGTTCTGGTTCAGAATCAGTTCATTACTAGACCCGCGAAAAAAGCTATCTATTCTTTATAAAAGTTATAGATCCCCTACTTCACCGTCATGGGCAAAGAATAGAAAGTCATGCTCTAAGCGAAGGATCAGTAGTAAGACGAACAGCACCCTTAATTCTTTTTTTTTTATTTTTTTTTTTTTTTATTGGTGAGTTTTATAAATTGTGTTGAAGTCCGGTTAAATTTTCTTTTTAAAACTTTTATTTTTGCTTCTTATTTTATTATTATTACTATTAAATCGGTAAACATGCACTAAATAACACAGACTGCAGTGAAAAAGCACAAGCACATACTCTATGACTTTTACCGTAGTCTAAAGAAGCTCTTGTAGTTCATATAAAGGTTAATTTTGCACGAATGTTGTCGATTCTGAATGCGCCTTTTTATTATCGAGCATATTTGCTACCAAGAGGCATCTTTGCCGCACGAACAATATACGATAGAGATAAAAAAATTAGGTTTAGTACCTTTCTCTCTCGCGATCCTGACTTGTTTTTAATAGAACCACTGGGGAAGCACACTCTATCAAATAAAAAGAATTTTTATAATCGGTCCACAAACGCCGGAGTAATCGCGTATGTTAACACACAAAAAAACATACAGGCAAATTGAGAACCTCCTCGTTTTTGAAGTAGAAAAAAAAAAGAGTTTTGGCTATTATGTTTATATTTATGGTTAATGGTGGGCCACTTTGTGGTAAGGCTATACTACCATGATTATACAGGGTTTACAAATTCGAGGCACATCATTAGGATCTCGGAAACGGTACGATATACAGGGTTGGTTAGTAGTTGGACAAACTTGCATTTTAATGCTGACTAGAGCCGTTCCGCAGAAAAAAAATCATTCAGAAACAGATTTTATGTGACGTCTCGAACAGAAAAATCATCAGTTACGAAGGTACTTTTATTAAATTTAGGTAAACGCATCACCTAATACTCAAATAAATAAATTTTTAATGGAAAATAGGTACCTACCTTTTTTAGATTATTTATGTTTTACCATCTATTATAGATCTGTAATACCTTAGAAACGGAATATGTTATGGTAGCAATAATACCTGCTATCACACCTAGGGCATTATAAGCGGGCATTATGATAATGCCCGCTTATAATGCCTAATGCACGAATATGAAAAAACACCCATTACCAATATGACTTTGTGTACCAAGTAGATATCATCAGGAGCCTTCTTAATAAATTTTAATATTTGTTCTCATTCCAAAACTTTAGACTTCTTCGGGACGTATCCTTTCGACTTAACTTTTAAAAAGATATGAGACGATGGTATTGCGAAATGTCTATATTTTCATAGACCATCAACGTAGACCTTAGGTGGAATACTTGGTTCAGAGAGAGTTCGGACTGTATTTTTCCGACTAAAAATAATAAAGTTTGTTAAACATATGTACTAAAATAAAATCAATAACTTACCAGTTCCTGAAAATATGCCATTAAAACGGTTTCGGTTATTTGAAGAATTGCGTTCGCATCTTTCCAAATACCAAATATGCCATACTCCCGATCATACTGTTGCCTTGATTTAACTGGCAAAAGATTTTCGGTCGCTTTTATGGCCTTTTCTCTTATATTTTGCGGAATTTCTTCCATTTTGAGCAAATCGTTAAATAAAAAATGCCAACTGACTAACTGATAGAAACATCAAAGTCAAACTTAACACCAGTCATTATCTACTTACGTATACAGGTACAGGTGCAACTTATTTTTTATATTGCGAATAAATAATGTAATTACTCATTGAAAAACTATTTTTGGGTAAAACATAAAGAATTGTATGCACCACGGGCTTTACTGGACTATAATGCCCATCAGGTCGAAATATTCGTGTTTTTATGAAACATACCATAGCTTTAAGTTGCTAACTAAAATGCATTACCCTCAAATCGAATAGTTGTGTCTCAGAACTGCGTTTACAAACACAGAGAAAATTTATGTTCCCTAGTAAACTTTCAAGAAACAAGGAGTTTTGTCCTTGTGGAAATATTTTCTTGTTCTGGACAATATATCCTTGTTTGGTTTGGCGTTGTTTATGAATACTACTGGGCATTTTAAGCACACATATGTGACGTATTTTCTTCTTATATTATATGTATAGACTAAGAGTTAGACACAAATAAAGGAAGTTGGTATTATCTTTTGTCTCCATTTGGTTTATTAGGGCAGGTCATGAATTGTCTATACGATTTCCTGGCCTTTTTGGGCCTCGTCTCGTCTAATTTTGTCGTTATAGGAATAAAAGAAAAATTTGGTATTTTTTACAGTTTCTCTAACAGGGTGTCTGAAAAGGTAAGGTCAAAAATGATAAGGGTGATATAGTGAGCCAAAATAATGATTGTACTTCATATAAAAAAAGTATAATTATTAACTTTTAGTTAAAAAGTTTGTAGTTATTTTTTATTATAATAAAACAAGCTCTTTTAACGTTAAAGTTTAAAGTAATTTACATTATATCGTATTTTCATTCCACACGTGGCGAAAAAACCTTTTATTGGCGAGGTCCGAAAACTAAAACTATAAAGTTACGAATTCCATCCATAAATTTTAGTTTTAATAACATTTAAGCAGTACAACGATATCCAAAAATATTACCCACTAATTTTGGGACTCTCTGTAAAGCATTTAGCTTTTTACATTATTTAATTATGTACAACACTATATTTTGACTTTTTGGCAAAACTTTAGGTGGACGGCAGACAGAAAAATGCAAAAGTCATTACCTAATTGTCTTACTATACCCTGTTTCGTTGCAAGCGATAGTAATAAATCATTTAATTTTATGGCAATTCGCTTTCTGAGTTAGTCCGAGTATCAATATTTTTCTTCAATTCTACCTGTAATGTACTGATTAGGCATCATAATTTTAGGCCGGCAGACTCCGCTTTAATATTCGTCAACCTCTTGGGTCAAATACAAAGGAATTACAAATGTTTACCCGTATTTACGTGGGAATAATGTGATAAAAACCTTGACAGTGGCGGTGCGCTTGAGTTTATTTTTGGGAACTTACCCTTTTTAAACAGTTTAGGTAAAATGAAAATCTTGTTTCTTTTATATGTGTAAAAAAATATTTTAAAATTTATAGTATATCAATATTGTACAGTTGGTATAATTATAGTTAATGTTAACCATTTTATTAAGAAAATAATACACATTAAAAATGCATAGTCAAAAATAATTATTTAAAATATAATCTATACCTAATTAAATATGCTACATAATCTACATCTAGTTATTCACATTCTTCCATATCTGACATACTATCACTACTTGAGTCATATGAGTCTACTTGTATAATTAGAGGTTCAACAGTTGTATCTACTATTATATCCAAAGACCACATTTTATTTTCTACTTCTAATACATGTTCGACACATTTTTCCAGTTTTCTGGGGAAGCATTAGATATGGCAATTTGAAATAGTTATTTTTATATCTACTAGTTTAAACGTAGTATTATTTCTGGCTACTTCACCTTTCACTTTTGCCCATATAAGTTCTATGGGGTTTAGTTCACAGTGATAAGGTGGCAGCCATGACATACAGTTATATTTTATTTTTAGCTATTTCATCAATTACAAAACGTGTGTACTTAGCTTTATTTTGTGGCGACTTTACTTTTTACTAGCTGCAACAACTCTAGTTTAACACTATCTGTAGGATGTTCAATATTTTGCTGCATCAACCAGGATTGAATGTCTTTTTAAGCCAGCTTAAAGAGCATTTTGTACGCGCTTCTTGCCTCCGAATGCCTCTGTTCCAGACCGGAAAACAATTTTTAAATGGGTTGCTAACTTAAGGGCAACTGGTTCTTGACTTTCCTAAATCAAGACTGCGATCCGAGATGAAACTGCTGCTATTCCTCAAGACATGGTGATAAAAGTGATGCGGAACTTCTAGGAACGTCTTCGCATGTGTGTCGCTGCTAACGGCCATCACTTACACCAAATAATTTTGAAAACATAGTTAAAAAAACCTTAAAGTTTGCTCATTTGAAAGTTTAGCTTCATATTTTATAGTAGACTTTTTATTTGCTACCCAAATGTGGGAGTCCATTCTGCCGCACCCTGTATAATGGAATACGTTTTTAACAATATGCTTTTCGTTTACAGTTAAATGGCCGAGACATGCGCGTTTCTGCGGAGAAGCCATTTTTAAAATACTGTAATATTTTGAACAATACTCTAACAATTTATAACCACTCAGTTGCACATACGGAAAGATACTAAAATATATATAAAATTTATAATCCTTATTTAACGCAATTCGGTGTATTCTACCTGTTCTTTGCACAGAGACTGGTGCGCCTATGGTTTACAACCTTCTAACCGTCCGAGACATTTTTATTGCTATCTCTTGCAAAAAAATAGAGTATAGTTTGTTTTAAGTTTCGTACAAAAAAAAATAAAATCACACAATAGTACATTGCTGACTTGCTGCTGGGGCGATAATCCTAATATCATTTAGCATTTTATTTATCTGTAGCTTTTAAAATTAACAAAATGACACTATTCAGACTTAATGAATAAAAGTCCCTTTAGATTAAGCGCTTAAGGTTGTGTTAAATGCTAAATCGATTTAGATTTGTTTTGTTGGCAAAATCCCCAAATATTTACAAAGTGGGATGAAAGCCGGAAAGGGACAGCACTTTAAAGGAAAATAAAAGCTAGAAAGGAGACACTGTATTAAAGTAAATCTCCGGTTAGTTGAAACGGAAAAGCTGCGTACCTACTCACCGATTTACATAAAAGCTTTTGGATAAACTGTCGACGTCCATCCAAGCAGGTATTTTGTTTCAGAAAGATTTACATTCGTTTTATGTTTCCTTCTATAATAAAATTTAAATACTTAGTATATCGTTGTCAACAAATTACTAACTAGCCTATTGGTTTTTGTTACATATTGCTTTTAAATCTTAGGGTAGGTGACGGGCAGACGGGCCGGACAGCTAGCGCGTTGCCTACCTGCAACAAACAAGTTACAGTGCGTCCATTAGAAGCGCGACGGACGGCAGAGTATTTCTCTGTTTCAGCGTTTACCAGGTGCGTCGTATAAAAACCTATTTCCCGCCTAGCTTGTAAACAAGTCAGAGTGCATCTAGTAGAAGTGCGTTGCATGGAAACCATAGATAACCTACATTTAGATCCGCAGTGGCAAGAAGCATTTTTCAGTTTTTGTCAACCTTGCGCAGTGGGTGGACGAACATGCACTCTTAAAAGCCGTAGCAAAATACAAACACCGGCACCCCGTACCCTTCGTCCGCGGTCTGACCGTAACGCTCATTAGCTACCGTACTTCGAACGGAAAACCAGGACGCCGTCAACAAATGCTTTCCTATAATGCGGATAGTTTGTTTGAAGCCGGGTGCGTTTACCCTCAACTGGCTTGCGCACAAACCGGTTTTTCGCCCATGAAATGTAACTTTTCTTTTCGCGCAGGTTATAACATTTGCAATCCATCGAGATCAGTGATGGAAACAGACGCCAGAGAAATTTAGTTTGGCTTCTTTAGCGAATTTTCTAAACGGTGCGCTGCACAGGACGTGAGACAAAATTTGCTTTATGGGGGTAGGCAAGATAGAACTAACAAAAGCCTAAAATTTACTTACAAAACTGTATACCTTTAAAGTCATTTGTGTGTGTAAATAAAAAATAATTATTATTATAAATTTACAAAGTTATATATATATATATATATATATATATATATATATATATATATATATATATATATATATATATTGCCGAGTACTAATGCTAGACAGATATAAATATTATATCTACCTATAGACAATAGGAAAGAACAGTTGCCTTTCCCCTGCCCTGCGCTGCAGGTCCATTTTTAGTTAACGTAGAGCTCAAAGAAAATAACCCATAGATAGAACATTTATTGTTAAACAATATGGTTATTTTAAAGATGTATTTTAATTAAAATCTCTGCATATACCGAAACTCACAATATACTGATTATAATTTAAATAAATCAAAGCGTATACGAGGTAGGTGCAAATTAACGAATGAGGCATAAGATAATACTATCTTTATTATTAAACTTATAAAAACAAATTGAAAAATTTGTAAAGAATTAAAAGATATGTCATATTTTAAAAGCAGAACCTTTCATTAAAAAATTGGAAAAATACTTGTTTTTTAATCTTACCCCATACAGTTAGATCAGGCTTTTCTAAAAAATATTTATTGACCTTTAATTTCAAAAAAAATGTGTAAGCTTTGATATTCCTAAAAGCTTTTAAGACCATTTAAATTACTTCAAAAAATAAACGAAAATGTTTGTTTTTTTTTGGTTCTAATTGGCTAAAATTTTAAACTTTATTTAAAATAATACATCATTTCTGTCTTATGGAAAAGGCATTTACTATACAGGTTTTTATTTTTTATGTTTTCGTTTTGTATTTTGATTAATCGCAAAATAATTTTTTACACTTTTATAAACATTTTTCTTATTACCATAATCCCAAAAAGGTTTTATTTTTAACCATTGGAATAGAAAATTACAAAATAAATTTATATTTTTAAAGACTGACGGCGTTTTTTTTAGAAGGCAAAAATAAGAGAAACATTAATTAAAAGGGCTTTTAAATTTTTGCCTTATTGATCTAAATGTACTTAAATGCCCTAAGGATAACAAAGCCTTAGCACTTTTTCGAAATTTAAGAGCAACAACGATTATTGACGACAGTTAATTCAATTCGATCCAATCTTCATACGGGGGTAAGTTCAAAAAGTAAGTTTAATTTCCAATTTTTTATTAGGAGGTTCTTCTTTTAAAATATGAGATAATTTTTATTTATAAATAAGGTTTTTAAATATTATTGTTCTCTTAATTTAAAAATAAAAAGTTTTTCATAAGGTTCAACATTTCTGGCGATCACTGTATCGTGACATTATACCACATTACATTTTTTAACTATTAGACAAAATTAAAGGGGGTGATTTGTTTTTGTGAATTGTTTAAAAGTAGTTACTTTTGAAATATCTTAAAAACCCGTTAACCGATTTAAATGAAATTTGGTTTACTTATTAAATGTACTGAGGTGCTTGTAAAAATCTACCTAAAATAATGTTATTGAATCCAGGGGCGTCTCAGTTGGTACCAAAGCCAATATTATTGGAAATAAGAGTACGTCACTCTCTTTTGTGAACTTTGAATAATTTTTTCCGATTTGGGAATAAAAATGCAACTTTCGGATTTTTAAAAATTTACTAAGATTAAAATTGTTAATTTTGTACTTTTAAATTTTATGACCCAAAGTGACTTTAATTTCTATTCTCGAGAACAAAGCGAGATACAAAAAAAATACAAGAAACCAAAAATCTATGTTTTTTAATTGCTTGACCGAAAAAACATATATAAACTTCATAAAAAGTCAGTGACGTGGTTTTTTCTCAGTATTATTGACTGTGGTGCCAACTGAGACGCCATTAAACTCAACAATCCTCATTTAGGTAAAGCGCCTAATTACATTAAATAAGGGTACCAAATTTTAGCCCAATCGGTTACACGCGTTTTAGGATATTAAAAAATACAATTTTTTGAAATTTAATGCTCTGTATCTCAGTAATGATGTGAGCCCAAACATATTCATATATATATATATATATATATATATATATATATATATATATATATATATATATATATATATATATATATATATATATATATTAATAAAAGGTAAAGTTCTTTGGGCATATAGCTCATTAATGACTGTGAAAATAAATAAATAAATAATGACCTGTAAGAATTCGGCTACCATGGTTGGTTGTTTAAAAATTACGGAGTCTCCAAAGAAAATGGAATACTCCGGGCCCGAACAAGACGGCGACACATGTTTCGTCTTCGTTAAAACTTGTCATAGCCGCTTCAGATCATAGACACCTTGATGATGCCCCGATTGACTATAAATATTCTTTCTGTATCCCAGAACTAACAAATATAGACAACCGGTGCCATCTCACCAAGAAATTTAAAAACAACCAGCCATGGCATCGAGAGGTTAGAGGTGGTAGGTAAAAGTGCGCCATCTAGTTGTATATGGCAAAAGTTAAGTATGCAACATACTGTTATGCCAACAAACCATAAGGAAACTGGCCGCTCAGGCGGATTTGCAGAATTCGAATGAGTAGATTTGCCAAATCCAGGTAGATGGCGTACAGCAGTGACTGAATATATCATAAAAATCATATAGAAAGCAGTATTTTTCACCCAAACTGCGATATAATATAAAAGTAAATGGTTCTTGAGCCTTGATATAAATACATTAATAAAGGTAACGCTGTCTACACAAAAAAGGAATACTCTGTAAAAATGGCTTCGAGCAACCGTTTTCAAGATATTGGCATTTAAGTGGTGTAGTTGCAACCAAAAGTATATGGAAGAATACATTAAATCATTCGTTTCTCATGAGGCAGTTGTAGTTATAATGAATACGCTGTTTTTAAGGGCATTTTTGGTTCCTCTAAACTCTAAACCATTAAAATTGAAATATTTTGAAAACGGTTGCTCGGAGCCATTCTTACAAAGTATACCTTTTTTTTATGTAGAAACCATTGAGGGTGTATTGGTTTACTTAGATGGTACACATATGTGTAGCACAAAAAAAGTTGGGACGTTTTAGAAAAATTTTTACTTTCTGTATCCCAGAACTAACAAATATAGACAACCGGTGCCATCTCACCAAGAAACCTGTTAAAGATAATTTAGCAACTAAGTTTAAGTTTTTATTTAAAGGCAAAGATGGCAATAATCTTTAAGCTTCCGTTCTAAAAATATTTGGCAGAATCCTATAAAAACTAAGAAAAAAAATAAAAAAGAAACAACATTTTGTGCCGCTCCGTGTGTATAATAAATGAATAAATTCATTTATTTCTTATTTCTGCCATTGTAGTTTTGAAAATAATAAAATGTATCTACTTTAAAACATAAAATTTAGTTTCAATAAAACCAAGTAATAAATTGAATTGAATAACAAAATCCACGTTTACGACTTAGTAAACTATCTAAACAAAGTTCCACCCAGCCAAACAACTGCTTTAAACTGGAGACACATTGAAACGCAATAAACATTTAAAATCTCGTAAATAAAAATTCCTGAAATTTTCTTTTTCTTTTGGATAATCAAGCAATATGTCTGATACCTGTCGAAGATGTTACTTGTTATGTTTCCGAGAAAATATATTTTAAAGAAAAAAATAAATTGGGTTGAAAAAATAGAGTATTTCCCATATAACATTTTTTGCCAGCGTTGTACATTTAATTTACTGGAATTGCCAACACTCTTTAATAGCAAGGCATTGGCAAAAAGGTATCAAAAAGACGCGAAAGTGGGCAATTGGCCGTTATTAGGCCACGTGTTGCAGATAGTGTGATGGCATCCGTCATTAATAATTTATGATGAAAAAATGCGTTTAGGATGATGGCATCCATTATTAATAAGTTATGCCAAAAAAAAATGCGTTTAGGATGATGGCATCCATCATTAATAAGTTATTGGCAAAAAAATGCGTTTAAGATAATGGCATTTATCATTAAATAAGTATTGCAAGTTTTATAAGTTGAATGTCCCAAAAGTTAAATAACATATTTAGCATTTTGTAATCGAAAAAAATGAAAAAAAAGGCAGGAAAACTTTATCAATTAAAAAAATTACATAATATAAATCTTTATACGGTAACAATAAAACAAAAAAAATAATAAAAAGTATGTAATAAAATTAAAAAAAAGGTAGTAAATCAAAAGAAAACACTTTAAAATAGTAAGTATTTAAGGTACACTTACACTCAATTTTCAGATCCAAAACATAGGGAGAAATATGTTAAAGGAGTTAAATGTCAAAAAAAACTATTAAATATATATAATTTTTTTATTAACACGTCTTTAAAACTTTTAATAAGGCAACTCCCTGATTTCATATAATTTTTTTAGGTAACTACAAATTTAAAAGGTTTTAAACAAAATGTTTACAGCTCCTAACAGTCTACTTGAATAACCCGCCTTCTTGACTAGCCATCACCAATTAATTACACAACACACACTAATTAGGTAATGAATACACTTAATTATGTCTACTAAAAACTCCTTTCTTTAAAAAAAAAACTAAAAAGCCAGAAAACCACGTAGATAACAATTGCACAAAGCGGCCAAACAAAAGCAAGGTTGCCTCATCTGTCAAATTGTCAAATCTTATATTTCGGCTAAGCGGGAAATTTGAATTTATCACTTTCGGTCGAAATCGTCGAAATTAACCTAGCTAATTTTACCATCATTTTATTTTTATTCTCTTAAAAATACATAATAAACATTTTGTATACTTAATTTTTATTTGCATGATTTGTATCAATAAAATGTTAGGAAAAAGCCATTTCCTTTAAATTATGTAAAAAACATAAAATAATGTTGTTTAGCCGCCATTATAAATAAAACAGATCAAAAAATTGCTCGAATGTTAGTTTAATACCAATGTTAATAATATGGTTTGAAAAGTATGAATATGCGTTGAAGGTTTGCCTCAAAATCCAATATTTATTTGCCTGCAACAAAAAGGCATGCTTTATTTAATCAGGATTGGTATGCCGCCATTTTTGTATGCTTGCCGGCAATTCGCCTGCATGTAAAATTTATTGGCAATTAGTGTTTAAGTGTTTATTTAGGGTTAACTTTTTAATGCGTATTAGATGTTGGCATAATATTGCCACTAATTGCCAATGCTTTACCATCAATGCCAATATGAAAATGTATATTGCCGGCAAATAGTGTTTGCTGGGTTGTGTAGATAGAGGAAGAAGTAGGATTTAAAATATATATGGGTGGAGTTTTATATTATCATATTTGTTTACCTGACAAAGAAAATTAAATTAACCAAGAGTAGTTCCCTTATAACACAAGTTGGTTTTATAAACGTTTATAAAACATTCAAGTAGATTTTTGGTAACGTACGATAAACGTTCGTATATTTTCGTACGTTTACTAAACGTTTTTTGTAGTACCTAAAACGTTCTAGGAACAGGTTTTAAAAGTTTTTTGGGACGTTTTAAAAATGTTGTTGTATGTTGGGTAATTATTTACAAACCGGACGCATCGCCGATTTTAATGAAATTTGGTATACGGGGGTTTCTTGAGGCACTGATCACAAATCTAAATCTAAATCTAAAATAATTTTTGTCGGACTCGTTTTGTTTTCAAGATATTTATCATCAGACTTGACAACTAAAACTAACCTAAATTCACTATTTCTCCCTTCTTTTTGCACTCCTTTGCATTCCTTTAGGGTACCAAACAAAAAGAAATAATTATGCATTATGTCCAGAGGACCAAACCAGAAAAAAAAGGTTCAGGTCAGGTAAAATTTTATTAGATGCCCAAACGAGAAGTTCCCAAACTGGAAAATACCGAAAAATAATATGCAGTTTATGATCGCACAGGTTGGTAAAATATCACAACTTACGTAGGCATCTGTATCCAGTGTGCCCCAGGCTAAATGTTTCAAATGTGGACAAATAAAACTACATTTTTAAACATTAACACAGCATTTTGGAAACAATCGTGGTCTAAAATAGATTAATACACAATTTTACTTTGACTGATTGACAGGGCGAGATATAACTAAAAAATCGGTTTTAAACTAGAACGATTATTATTTTAAATAGGGGTTTTTTTTAAATTAAACAAAAATTCTTAAATAGACTAGCAAAACCCAAAAACAAAAACATCAATGACCAAAAAATTAAATCAAGTTTTTAAGTTTAGGTGGCCTCTTTTACTTTGATTTTATAAAATATAATATAGGCATAAAAAATATAACTTAAAAATTAAAAAGGAAAAGGCGAATCTAAACGAAAATCTGAAAATAAATTATCTGATTGTAGAAGGAGCTATAATAAAAATATGATTTTGTAAAATTAAAAATAATATATTGTGTACCCAATATGTAAAAAGCGATATATATACAAGGTGTCCTGAAAGGTGCGGTCAAAAATAATAGGGGTAATAGAGTTAGCCAAAATAATGTTAGTACTTTATATAAAAATATGTACTATCGCGCTTCCTTAGGGAGTTATTGATTTTTAAAGTTAGAAAAAAAACGTATTTCATTTATAACTTTTGAAAGGTTGCTCCAATAATAATGATATTTGAGCATTTAAATTAACTTATGCCAATGCTTTTTCTATAGGCAAATGTTGCGCAGTAAGTCATAATTGTACAGGGTAAGACGAGTTTTTTCGTTTTCTGTATGCATTTTTACAGAGGTGAAAATTTTACATTTTGGTTTGTTCGTTTAATTCCTTTATCATTTTTGTACAAAAAGATATACCCTATTTAAATCGATATCTTTGACTGTTTTTATAAAATCGCATTTTAAATCCAGACATACCCCTATTTGCATATAATAAAAAATTAAATAAAAAAAAATTACTCCAATATGGTAAAATTATAAAAAAAATAGTCTTTATTAGTGTTTTAAAGTTTAAAAGGCCTTTTAACACCATTTTTAATTATTTTATCCACATTTTAATAATTTTCTCAAAAATTGATTTTTTATTACATAAAAAATAGGGGTAAGTCCGGCTTTTAAAATGCAATTTTATCTAGAGCGGTCCAAGATATCGATTTAAATAAGGTATAAAGGCCAGTCACTCCCTAAGGAAGGCCGATAGAACTTTTTTTAATATGAAGTACTAACATTATTTTGGCTCACTCTATCAACCCTATTATTTTTGACCTCACCTTTTTGGACACCCTGTATTTTCTGACGATTTCGAGATTGCTGAATAAGGTTTTTTTATCTTTTTAACATCCCACGAAGGCATATGCCTAGGTACCAAAGTACCGTGGGTGTCGAATTATAAGATGCTTAACCCATCGTTCCCCCTATTTCGTCAACACCTTTTAGACAACGCGGTAGTGCCACCACGGTCGGTATTTTTAAATAACTAACCGGCGACCTCTGGCTTCGAAAATAAAAGCTCTGTCCACTGCGCACGGGGAGACAGAGAGCTTTAGCAACCTCCAGCAACCACCAAAAGTTCCCAAAGTTATACCTTTCCCTCGACTTGCATATACTATTTTTCTCCAATCAAAGTGGTTCTTTAATGTTCGCTAAGAGTAGCATAAAATATTAATTTTTTTGTTTAATAGTGCCTGGGCTAGTAATTAAATGGACTTTATGATAGAAACCCTTTTTAAACCTTTTAGGGGTGGCGCTTTAACCCAGCCTGTCAATAGCAAATGTTTTGGATGTCGGACTGGGCGAACGCGTCACTTTTCTTGTCGGACAATTTTATTGTGCAATAGTGATTTATTGTGTGGTGTGTGAATAATATGGCACAATTATTTTAGTTTTTAAATACAAAAGAGTATTTGTTTTACAAAAACAATTAATTAAATATGGGTTGAAAGGAAATAGAAGAAAAAATAAAAGTTCTTATTCTTCTTTTTTAAACATGTTTCAAGCAGCTGCTTTTTTTAATCAAGTTTTAACCAGAAGTTACAAAAGAAAACTAGTTATTGTGCAATATATTGCATATATATTTGCGCAAATATATTGCACTGGTTAAGGACAATTAACAATTTTATTATAAAATATTATGCGCAATAATATTGATCGTCGCTGGGCCGCTTAAGAAAAGACTGAAAAAGAACATTGCCTAGCAATGCAGTCTACCTTTAGGAATAATGCATTTCGCAGGTAAAGAAACTTATTTGAAATATTAATGTTGATTTTTGTCGAATCCGAGAAACAATATATTTAAATAGAAACTGGGTATGTAGATTTATTAGTTTAAAATGCATTTTAATACATCCAATTATCAAATGTATCCATTTCCATAGCGCTCTTTTATGATATTTATTTGCATAAACCATGCCATTTTTGCCATAGCATAAAGTTTATTTGGAAATAGCTAACACGCTAAAATAAATTTCTGGTTAGTTTGGACGAAATTGCTGCGTGTACATCGATTTGCATAAAAGCTTTTTGGATAAACTGTCGACGTCCATCCAGGCAGGTATTTTGTTCAAAAAGATTTACCTCAGTTTTGGGTTGTCTCCTGTAATTTAATCAAAACCGCCAATACGTAACAAGCAAAGAGCCATGTTGTCAAGTTTAGATCCATTCATAGGCGTAACTAGCCATGGAACCTGGAGGGGGCCTAGGGAGGGCCTGGCAATACCCTGGGAGGGGCCTGGAAGCCACTAAAACGTTTTTGGTACACATATACCATATAGGTACATTTTTTCAGGGGAGGGGGCTGGCAACACCTGGGAGGGGCAGGCCTCCCTGTAGCTACGCCGGTGGATCTATAAAAGTTTTTAATTCTTAACTTTACGAAAAAATGTGCCTCTCATAAAAGGTGCTGCTTAATGGGAAAATACATTCCACAAAAATAATTGTATGGCTTAAAGAAGAATTTTTACAAAATTTATGTAGGTATTTCCTACTACGGCACAAAACTTTAAAGGGTGAGTTTGTATGTCATTTTATAAAGAAAAGTTCTTTTGAACATATGTCCGAGTTGCTTCGTTTCTGAAATGCAGGGCGGTAAAGTTTTTAAAAAAATCGATATTTTTATAAATATCTTAAATACCCTTAAACCGATTAGGTTAAAATTTGGTATGTTTGTTTGATGTTATAAAGCGCTTGTAAGGCTTTAACTAGATTGACTTTATTGGGTTCAGTAGCGTCTCAGTGGGCACAACAGCCAATATTAGTGAGTGAAAAATGTACGTTACTGGTTTTTATGTAGTTTTTATAATTTTTGCTATAAAGCAACTAAAAATACAACACTTTAGTAAAGTACATTTTTTTTGTTTCTGGCTTCATATGTAAGATACTTATAAAATACCGACTCCGGACATATGTTTATTGGAACTTTTCTTTATAAAATGACATAAGAAATCACCCTTTATAGTTTGGTACCGTAGTTGGTAAGTAAACCCTGATTTTAATTTGAAATCAAGTCATTTTTAAACCATCCCGTACATTTAACCCTTAAATATTTTAGTGGGAATGTATTTTCCTATTAAGCAAGTTAAATAAAGAAACACTTTTTTCGTAAAGTTAATAATTAAAAAGTTTCCCATTTGGTAACAACTTCCGAAAACACGGTGGATTTACAATACGTTTTCTTACCTTCAACATACTGTTGCTAGGCAAAGTATACTTAAGCGGACGGAAAAAATATTCCCGGCCCTGGCTGAATCGGACAACACTCTACAATGGCGGAAATTGTAGTCATAGAAAAATGTGCTAGGAAAATCACCAGATGGAGTTACATGGGTAAAACTTAGTAATTTATTCGGACAGGCAGGCAGTCATCAAGGCGATCAGTTCATGCAAGATCAGCTCCAAGCTGGTGCGGAACTGCGTAGTCGCCTTGGAAGAGGTGGGTGCGTCCAACAAGCTAAGCAAAGAAGGGCACTAGCAGGGCAAATGGTAGGCCCCAAGCCCTACTGTGGTATTCTGTCATGCCATCAAGGCGATCAGTTCATGCAAGATCAGCTCCAAGCTGGTGCGGAACTGCGTAGTCGCCTTGGAAGAGGTGGGTGCGTCCAACAAGCTAAGCAAAGAAGGGCACTAGCAGGGCAATGGTAGGCCCCAAGCCCTACTGTGGTATTCTGTCATGCCAAGTAAGGTCATCTATTAGATGATGGATTATGAGGGAATCCCAAGACTGATGGATAAGTACACCAGGACAGCGTCAAACAAAAATATTCATTAAGGCTTGCTCGCCGGAATTAACAAAAGACCTTCTAAATTACAACCGAAAGGCAGAAGGAATTATAGTGGGTGAACTAACGAGTCATTGCTGACGAAGGTGATAACATGGTAAATCCATCTCAAATAAAGGTCAGCTAATATGAAGAAATCTAAGCATTCTATGAAAGCGTCGAGTTTGTTTCTCCTTTAATATTTAAATCAACAGAAGAGTTCAAAATTAAATATTGTTTTAAAATACCCCCTTGAAAAACCAACAAGATTTAAGGCACAAAGCTAATAACACTATTTAAGGCCGTATACTTTTAATTTTAAGTAAACTGTTAAAAACCGTAGGAAATAGCGAGCGAAAATTTTTAACCAATTTTTTACGTTTTTTTGGAATTTTCCCAAAATTGGGACCCGTACGGCATAAACTAAACTGTACCGGTGTAATTATTTGTCATTCTTTAAAAGAAGCCAATAAAACAAATATTTAAATTTTTCTATTTAAAAGAAAAAAAGTAGCTAAAATTATATTTGTGCGACCCTAATGGCATTCAATTAATAACTTTGATTCCCTTATATTCTTGAGACCCTTCGTAATAAATTTCGACTTAACTGTTACCCGTTTTCGCAAAACAATTATTTCTCAGGCACTTAACACATTAATATTCGTGACAACAATGACAACTTCGACAGTGATTGAAACGTGATCCTTTTGCGATTGTTACTTAAGTGAATATTTGAATTGAAACCAAAGTAATTAAAAAACAAGAAGTATATTTTTATTTTCTCCTTTAAAATTTTGTGATAAGAATTTAAAATTTAACAAAAGAAACAAACATTAAAAATAAATAAGTAAAATATAAGAATTTTAAATTAATATATTAAACTCTTAGATCATTAGATTAGCTTCATCGATTTTTATAGAAGATTGTCCATTTGAATTGCCATTAGCTTCTATGTCTTCAGTGATTTTTAAAGATTCATGCTTATTCTTTTATTGTAATCCAAAATAAACTTCCAATAATCAATCCTATTTTTAAAGGTTTAAAGAAAACTTCTTGACGACTATCAGAAAGAACCATATTTCGATTGTCGATAGAAAGGATTTTTTTAATCTTCCCACATCCCACGAAGGTATATGCCTTAATACCAGAGTACCGTGGGTGTCGGGTTATTAGATGTTTAACCCATCGTTCCCTCTGTTCCGTCAACGTTGTCCAAGCACTGAAACATGCAGTTATGCATTTCACAGCACTTTTTAGACAACGCGGCAGTGCCTCCACCGTCGTTATTTTTAAATTACTACCTAAATATGTCTCCCCGCTGAGAAACGAACCGGCGACCTCTGGCTTCGAAGATTAAAGCTCAGTCCACTGCGCCACGGAAGATATCTCAGTATTATTTTTGTAATTTTTTTTTCCATTTTTCAGTGAAAACTTATTTATAATCAATATAAAATTTTTAGTTTAAGGATAAATTTAAATTAACAAAATGTAACACAAGTTTGTATACAACTAAGCTTAACTATCATGATTAAACTAGGCACAAGTTGTCTAAATCACGTGGTTAAAATACGTATCGGCGATTGACCGAATAAAAAACTACTTTGAAAAGGTGCATATTTGAATGATACTCAATTTTTGAGCGTGTCGTTTATAGGATTTGAACCGATTAAAAAATAAAATAAATTCATATATGTCCCGAGCAATATAAAAAGATATGTTTACATCGCAACTTAATTTTGCGTAAAAGTGAAAAAGACGCATTTTGGAATGATCCTCTCCACTATTTTTTAAATTTTTTATTGCATATATCTCAATAGATACGAAAAAATATTTAAAAAATACGATAATAACCTGCAACAACAAAAATGTTGAAAAAGTTTCTGATGGAGGTGTTAAATTACAATTGCAACGTTGCCAAGTCTCTTAGTATTAATTGCTTTTTGCCGGTTTTAAGTACACACTAAAAATATCTGCATAGATACCTTTTCTGTAAATTTTGTTTTCAAATTAATTAAATACGTTTTTAATAAAATATCCAGACAATACAGCGTAATTTATTTCTTTTAAAATAATCTTAACTTTTATTATAAGTTTATTTATTATGCAAGGACAGAACAGTTCTTCATAGAATATAAAGAGTTTAATTTTCTTAAAATGTTTATTAAATCTCTTTATTCTATGGGAAAGCCAAATATTATTTTATTTTAAAGGTAAATTCCCAGAAAATAAATATAAAATACTTATTATATCGCCAAGAAATTTTTACTATTATATTTTCTTGCCTGGGTATGATACCTAATAGGTGTATCTTTTACCAGTTAACCAGTTTTACAAACGTATTGTCAAACTCAGACTGTCAGTTATTCCGTGTTTTAATAAAAGTTTTTAACATTTTTAGTCAGTTTAACAGTAATTTTTTGGTATAAAGTTTACCACATTTTGAGAGATTTTACTTAATTGAATTATAAGAAAATAGTTTTGACCAAAAGCCTATGACTCTTTGTGTAGAGTTTGCAACCTTCTCTGTATAGTAAGTAATTTATTTTAAATATAACCTAAATTAAAATAATTATTTAATATTAACCCTTACCAGGTAACATCTAAATTTCTGTCTCTAAAGGTGACATGGGGTCTGGCAGACTCCTGAAATTTCCCTATATTGTAATTCGCATAATATATGATAAAAATATGTTTTATTTTTAAATTTAAAGTTAATATATATTTTCAAACATTTATTACATAAAAAATACAGAATTAAAGACAAAAAACAGCCCTAGCTAAAAAACCGTGAATTAAAAAATGGTTAAAGGTAAAAAACGTTTAAAACGTAAAACATAGTAATATATATATATATATATATATATATATATATATATATATATATATATATATATATATATATATATATATATATATATATATATATATATAATGATATCTGATCTATATATATATATATTAATAAAAGGTAAAGTTCTTTGGGCATATGGCTCATCAAGGACTGTAAAAATAAATAAAAATAACCTATAAGAATTCGGCTACTATGGTTGGTTGTTTAAAAATTACGGAGTTTTCAAAACAAAATGGAATACCCCGGGCCCGACCAGGACGGTGACACGTGTTTCGTCTTTGTTAAGACTTGTCAAACCGCTTCAGATCGCTAGACGCCTTGATGAAATCGCGACTGACTGTAAATATTCTTTCTGTCGTTCAGAACTAATAAATACAGACAGTGGCGCCGTCCCACCAAGAAATTCAAAAACAACCAGCCATAGCATATATATAGATATATATATATATATATATATATATATATATATATATATATATATATATATATATATATATATATATATATATATATATATATATATATATATATCGCTAAAGCACAAAAATGCTGTTAATAATTTCTTTTTCAGAACATCACTTTCGGGAAAGTCTTGAATACGATAGACACTTCGTCTTAAATCTCTTCTAAAGTCTGCCACATTTAACCTCCTAATCATCTTTAACTAACAGATCAGCTAAATTTTTGATAAATAGAAAATCTATTAACCTTAACATTTAACGTAGATGATAAAAGAATCTTTTTTGACCGTAGTCATAGCCAGCCATAGTCATCAAAATAAGTTTTGTTACACACGTGGTAACATAAAGACTGAGAGACTCCGTGACTCACCTAACTTGAAATCTGATAAACGCTGCCTTTGAGGCATCTACTACTAGACTACAATCTAGGAAGGTACTAAAAATGCGCGGTAGATATGCGCCAAAATAAAATTTGCGTAGTCTGTCAGACCCCATGTCACCAGTTAAGGGATTAAATATTTTATTAAATTATTTCTTTTAAAGTAATATTTACTTTTATTATATTCGGCAAGGACAAAATAGTTCTTCATATCATACAGGGTGTCCAAGATAATGTGGGCTATCTCTCGGATTCATATAGAGCACAAAAAAATTATGTGACAAGTTCATATAAAATATTTTTCCAAGGTCCCTCTTTCAGAGATTGGTGCCTTTGAAGGACGCCACTGAAAATCGGTTGTTCCTAAATAACTTTTATATCACTGGGTATATTAAAGTAATTTTTAAATATGATAAAAACCAGTTAGGACTCCTTACAATGATATCCTTGTAAAACATTTGCCTTCCCTAGTTCGCCACGGGCGGACTAACCCATACACAATACTACTCAATATTTTTACACCCTGTATAATAAAGAAATAAAAATATAATTTTTACCTAGCTTAAACCTCTAGCTTAAAAAAGGTATTTTTGTCCGATATCGATAAAGTGAAGAGTTTTTGATAAAAACAACATTTGGTTAAATAGGTTTGTATTTAATAATTTTGTTTGTCGGTTTGACATAGGCTCCCACTTATTTTATGCATTCCCCAGCTTTAATTATTAAAGATTATGGGACCCTTTACAATGCTGCAATATTATTTTTTAGTTTCGTGAAAATTTAAAAAAAATCCTTTTTCAATTAAATAACCTATTGTTTTTAGATGTCCTTACTAAACAAAACCTTGTTTTTGTGGAAAATGCTTTAATTTTATCGACTTCCAACAGGAGTATCTTTTTTAGCTAAGGATCTAAGCTACCCAAAAATACTAATTTCATTTTTTTTTGTATACAGGGTGTAAAAATAATTAACTCTATTGTGTAAGGGTTAGTCCGCCCCTGGCGAACTAATAAAGGCAAATGTTTTAGAAGGATATCAGTTTAAAGAATGCTTACTTGTATTTTATCATATTTAAAAGTTAATTTTTTCTACTACTGTATAAATAAGAAAACTTTGTGTTCATAGCAACGCGAATGATAACGAAAGAGAACCTTCGTGTTACCTGGTTGCTAAGCGTTGCTAGCTACGAAAGTAATATTTTCAGCGCCTGGACAAAAAAGTAAGAGTAAAAAAAAGAAAATATGCTTTTGTGGAAAATATTAGGATTTATTTATAAAAAGTAACTAATTTATGACAAAATATTTTAAAAAACTAGGTTAGGTATTGACATTAAAAGTAATTGTCCAATTTGAGCAATTAGCAAAAGAAATTGGAGGAATAATACTTGAATTAACAGTTTTTAAATTTGTTGTTGGGGTATCGTTATCACCTTTACCTACGTTAATATTCATATTTTTCACTATTACTTCATTAGAGGAAATATTGGTAGGAATTTTGTGTAAAATCTTCTTTGAAATTTCCACCTTATTACTATAGGATTCAGCAATATATCCCTCCGCAACAGAAGAAGACCTCCATGCCTTTTAAGTCAAAATATCGACATCCGAAGCATTGGCAAGGAACGTAGTTGACGTTCTTCTAAAAGAATGGCCAGTGTATCTACTGATGTCTTCAAGCTTCAAAAACTTCGCAATTTCTTTAGGTACATTTGAAATAGTGTGCTTTCCAATTACTTGATTAACACATTTACCTCTTTCATAACGATACAATAAGCGCTCATCTAGAGCTTTCCTTGGTCTCAGCTTAATATATTCCTGTAGAAATCTGACATAAGGAACTGAGCCATCATCGTTGGTTACTACAAAGTTTCTTTTAACTTTAGTTTTAGACTCCACTATTTTTACTATAGCCACGTCATTTCTCATTTCTACATCACTCTGTATATTTCGTCTGTCCGGCATGCCCCAGCCACTCCCATAATGGCTATTACTTTCATTGCTAAGTAACTTTGATCAGGCGCGTTAAGTAAAAACTTTATGATTTCTTCTTTTAAAATTTTTGACTTTTTTGCCTCATAACCATCGTTTTTCTTTTAATAAAAGCAACTAGTTTCTTGAACTCAGAAATATCTTGATTTTTGTTTTCGGAAAATGTTAACTTGAGCATGGAATATACAGACCAGAAGTTTGGTGGTGATAAAGACTCAGATTTTTCTTGAAAATACGCCAACATCACTTTCTCGTCAATCCGCCCCACATTTTTGTAGCCAGCCATTCAGAAAACGATTTATATGTTTGATGGTACCTCTCTTTAGATTTGTCTGGCATAAGTGAGGCACACGCAAGGTCAGCTGCCTTTTGGATGCCATTTTCATATTCATTTAACATTTTAAAATGGGAATCGATTTATACTAAACTAACAATAATTCAATATCTGACAAGTGCTGATGACAGACAATATCAACAATAAATGTGTTGCTATGTATTAATTTTAACAGGTAAAATTTCAATATCTCTGATATTTCTATTAAAACATGATGTTAATGATTATTAATTTATGCAATACATAGAACAGTAGCAGAAAAAATATAATACATTACACGATGCGAAAGGCCTTTCAAGTGTTCGGAGGTTTTAAATAGCCTCGGCTTCGCCTCGGCCATTTAAAACCACCTCACACCAAAAGTAAACTTTCGCATCTTGTAATGTAAATAACTCATATCATACCAAGTACTATAAAAGGTATTCAAGAAAAACCGATTTCCAGCGGCGTCTTTTAAGGGTTTAGAAAAAAAAATTATAGGTACTTGTCGCATTATTTTCACGTGTTCTATATAAATCCAAAGATTTCCCACATATTCTTGGACACCGTGTATAAAAGTTTATTTTCTTAAAATGTTTATGAAACCTTTTAATCTGGAAAAAGACAAATAATATTTTGTTTAAATTTTAACGAAATTCAGCATTGCAAACTATGTCTTTGGCCCCATCCGTATTTGGACAAACTTTCATTTTATTGTAACAGAGACAGAAGCAGACCGTGTAAAGATGTACCGCTGGAATAGTAGCGTCATTCATCTCCCAGGGTTGATATTACCCAAGAGACCCTTTAACCGTTCCTGGCAAACGTAAAGTATACTTCTCCCAACACAGGTTGGCTATTAAAATGCTTTTTAGAAATTGTATTAGCATAGAAATCTCTTAAGCTTTTAACGTTTTTCAGGTAAAAGCGTCGTAAATGTATGTGGAAATGGGATATCCGATGTTGGAGGATCACAAGTTAAGCCTTACGCTAAAGAAAATAGTTTTTTTCGCTGCTAAAAAATTATTTTTAAGATATTAATTTGATGTTTGTAAGGTATATTTTTTAAGCCTTACCCACAGAGGTGCCGTGTTCCGAAACGTAACCATAGACTACCGGTCATTTTGACGGTGGCCCCCAGATTACAGTCCATACGCAATTTATAAATGTAAAAACTCCAGAAAGAAAAATAATTGTATATTTCAAAATTGGTACGTAAACACAGGCTACCAGTAAATTTGACCGGTGTTGTACTTTATTTTGCTTGCTTTCAGACATACAATTTTCACGACTTGGGTAATAGCATGAAACTAAGTGCAAGAAAGGTATGTACAGGGTGTCCCATTTTGGTTGTCCCTTATGGGAAACTTGGAAACCATAAGAGATATTAAAAATCTGATACCCCATCCTCGAGCTCTTTTTTGGAGAAAACATTTATGGTAAAACAGATCATCGCTATCGCGAAGCGTTTCAGAGATACAGGGTGATTCTCGATTTTTTCACTTTTGAAAAGGCCCTGTAGCTTTGTTGTTATTACAGATATGAGAAAACTAATTGCACATTATAAAAACACTTTTTTCCGTAGAATCCAGTGGCGTAGCCAAAAATTTTTTTGAGCTGTCATTTTTGACATATGACCCAAACATGTTTTTTTTATTAGGGACACCCTATAAATGATTAGGTAATTAAATTGTTTGTTTTTTTCTGATTAAAATAATATATCATAGTAGGTGGTTTAATAAATTTTTTACGTCAAATATTGGAAAAATTATGATTTTAAAGACGCATTTTTTTATTTTAAAATTTAAAAATTTCCTACCACTTTATTTATAAATATATAAGTATGAAATTTTGGTAAATAATATATATGATGTAGAAGACTATTAATACGCATAATAAAATAATACACGGTGTCTTAAAAAATTAAAATATTTTATTTTATTTTAAAATTTCAAAATTTTCTACAATTTTATTTATGAACACAAAAACACAAAGGGATGAAATTTTGGTATTTGATAAATGTGATGGTGGGAAATATTATTATACATAAAAAAATGATACAAATACAAATACAAATCTCAAAAAATTAAAATGATTTTTTTTATTGTTAACTTTAAAAATTTCCTACAATTTTATTTATGAATATATAAGGATGAAATTATAGTGAATAATATAATATGATAAGGAAGAATATTATTATATATATATATATATATATATATAAATGATACAGTGTGTTCCAAAAATTAAAAATAGTTATTTTTATGTTTAAATTTAAAAATTCATAGCGTCCTTATTTATGAATTTGAAGCAAAAAAAATTGGTACTTTATTAGTATGATAATGTTGTATAAAAATAAAAATCAAAGTTATACACGGTGTGTCAAAATTTTTCGATTTTTTTTTTTTTTGACATGGACATTTGAAATGGAGAATTCATAAAAAATAAAAAAAAAAATAAAAATCAAAAATTAAAAAAATACTTGATAAATTTTTCAGTTTAATTAATATAACTTGTTTATTATTGTTGTTGGAAACTAATTTTTTTGTTTTTTTTTCTACGGAAATGTCTCCTGAGCTAAGAGATGACAGATTCCTTTTAAAACAAAAATATAAAACAATTTAAAAACAGATAGAAGCCGCAATGCCTCTTTAAAATCATAATTTTTTCAATATTTGACATAAAAATTTATTAAACCACCTACTATGATATATTATTTTAATCAGAAAAAACAAGCAATTTAATTACCTAATCATTTATAGGGTGTCCCTAATAAAAAAAACCTGTTTGGGTCATATGTCAAAAATGACAGCTCAAAAAATTTTTGGCAACGCCACTGGATTCTACGGAAAAAAGTGTTTTTATAATGTGCAATTAGTTTTCTCGTATCTGTAATAACAACAAAGCTACAGGACCTTTTCAAAAGTGAAAAAATCGAGAATCACCCTGTATCTCTGAAACGCTTCGCGATAGCGATGATCTGTTTTTACCATAAATGTTTTCTCCAAAAAGACCTCGAGGATGGGGTATCGGATTTTAATATCTCTTATGGTTTCCAAGTTTCCCATAAGGGACAACCAAAATGGGACACCCTGTACATAATTGTACAATGTACAGGGTGGCGCCTTTTCGTTGACGTTGCAGGGTATAGCGAGAACCTAAAAGAGATAGAACAAATCTGATTGCGCAATTTTTATTTCAATTTTGAAACAAATTCAATGGTATAAGCAAACCATCGCTAACTTGATTTGTTGGAGATACAGAGTGTTTTTCAAATTTTGTCAATTTGGCCACGCAGTTTTTTCCATTGAATTTTATTTTACAGTTATACCACAAAGTTGTTTTTAATGAGAAACCCTGTATATTTTATTATCAATAGAAAGGTCTCCTTAAAAGATATAAAGTGTACCACATTTAATTTATTTATTCTTAATAGTTTCGGAAATATGATCATCATCGGGATTTTTAAATAGAAACACCCTGTATATTATATTACCGTTGCAAAGATATTTTAAAGAGGTTTAAAAAATATAACATTTATTATATTTATCATTTATAGTTTTGGAAATATGACCATATAAACCCAAAAAATAGTGGATATACGCATTAAGATTTGGACGCTCATATTTTCGAAACTGTTAGAAAAAATAATATTAAATGTGATACAATTTTTAAAGGTCTTCAAAATGTCTTTAATGGTGATTAAATATACAGTGTGTTTTATTTTAAATATGCTATTTTTTTATCGAATACTGGATGATGGCTATATTTCCGGAACTATTAAAAATTAAATATAATAAATACGGTATTTTTACAGCTTTTAAGGACACCTTTCTATTGATGATAAAATATACAGGGGTTCCATTAATTCCAATTTTCATAAAATATTTTTAAAATACTTCTAGTAAATCTGTTTTTATATTATTTTTATTAAACATTGTATAAAATGACAATGAGTCAAAATTTCTTAAGCGAACGGGCCACTATAAAGGTCTGGCCACACATAACCGCAACGAGCCGCAGCCGTGCGTATTGCTGGTTAAATGTAGAGGGATGCGGTGCAAACAGTTTTGTATTTAATAAAATTGCAGTAATACGGATAACTGACTAAATAGCACGCTTTAAATTACACCTGATCGTACAATAAACCTTCACAAATTAGGTAATACAGTTTAAAGTTTGGCCACATATACCCGCGCCGTAGAACGGCCATGTCTTGGTTTTAAAATAAACCATTTTAATCAGATACCGTAGGCTTAATATGACCTTATACTCTAGCACCGCATTTTAACAAGTAAACACACATCACCGGCCAACAGTTTGCATCAACTTGCGATGTTTATAGGTTATTTGATTTCTCGAAATATTGTTAAAAATAAAACAAAAAAATATACTTATTTATAAGTTTTATTTACGTATTATTCACAAGATGTACCAATAAAATTAATTTTACATTTTTTAATACTTAGATAATAAACTTTTCCTATATTGTTTGTTTACAACAACTAACCGTAAAGCACTTACTTTTTATTTTTATACGTAATGAACTGAAATAAAATATCACGCCCGGTAAACTCAACGCTTGGTGCGGGGAACATCGGCGCTATCCGATCCACGTGTGCTGGGCATGTTTCAGACCGTAGGATCGAGCAAATGGCCATATTTCCGAAACAGTTAAAGATAGATATATCAAATGTGGTATTTTTGTAAAGCTTTTTAAAAGACTTTTTAATCGTGACATAATTTCCAGGATGTCCCATTTAAAAAGTTTCTGTCCTAATTTTTCTTGAGTTATTAATGTTCATTTGTTTCTTTTTATGCTCAAAAAATAAAAGATAAAAACGTATGAAACTTTTATAAAGAAAGTTTTTTTCTATCGTTATTAGGTCATGGTTAAAAGTGAGTGGCAAAATATAATTAAAAACCCTGTACACATTTTTTTTAATTGGGTTTTTTTGTTCAAATTTTATAAAAATAATTTACAAAAATTAAATGTATAAAATAAAACACTGACAACAAAACATATAAAATATGAAATTTAAATTACCTTTCCCATTGTTTTAACTACAAAAACTTTATATGTAAAACGTGATCACTATAAAAACAGTTTTTACACCGTTTGTTTATTTGTTTACAGAGAAAAACGCAGCGTAAAAACATCAGTGCTTCAAATTATTAAACAAAATATTTGTTTTTAATTTAAACATGGCGAGAAAAAAGTAAGCGTGGGAAATTTTCGGGATTGCTACCCTACACAACTCAACGTATATCAAATATACAAAAATATATTAGTAATTATTTTAAATAATATTAATTACACAGCCCCACAAAAAATAAAAGTTGGTGATTCGAAAGACTAGACACTAGATATATCTTTAAGTTTTTGGGGTCGCAGAATCCGAATCTGGGGTCGGTTTGACCCTACCAGGTCAGGGTCAAGGTCATTTAATCACAGCCAAACAAGTGAAAAAGTTGAAGGTTCGAAAGACCAGACCATGGTATCTTTTGGTTTTTGGTGTCGCTGAATCCGAATCTGGGGGCGGTTTTACCCCATCAGGTCAGGGTCAAGGTTTTTTAGGGTCAGATCATAAAAGTGTATCCAAAGGGACCACAATCGCAATATTTTAATGTTTTTAAAATCGCTGAATCCAAATTTGGGGTCAGTTAGGTCATGGTCAGGGTCATTTCAAAATCAAAGCATTAAATTTTATTGAAAATAGACTAGAATTATGGTTAATTTATGTTTTCGGGTAGCTGGAATCCGAATCCGTAATCAAATTGACCCTCCCGGATTCGGATTAATCGACCCCAAAAATATAAAGGTGCCACGTTTGTGGTCCATTTTCAATGAATTTTGATAATTTGACTCTGAAATGACCTTAACTATAACCTGATGGGGTCAAACTGACTCCGGATCCGGATTCGGCGACCCGAAAAACATAAAGTTACCATGTTTGTGCTCTATTTTCGATGAATTTTAATGATTTGACTTTGAAATAACCTAGACCATGACCCGATGGGGTCAAACCGACACCAGATTCGATTCAGCGACCCCAAAATTATAAAAATACCATGGGTTAGTCTTTCGGACCACCAACTTTTTTGTGGTGCTGTGTTTTTTTTTTAGTAGTACTAGACATGTTTCAATATTAGATTTTTTTGTGGCATGGCTTCAAAGAACATTAAAGTTAAAAAGAAAATTTGGGACTGCTAGAAAAGAAAGTACCAAATAATTCATTTGGAGCAAAAACCGTGAACATACAGGGTGTCCCAACTCTTTTAATACACGAAAAACTTTTGCTCCTGTACAAGATACAAAAATAAACTTAACATAAAGAAATGACCACTCGGATACACTCTTCTTACTGACAGTACCAATTAATATACAAGGTGTCTCAAAAACAGGATTTTTATTGTCAAGTAAGTTAAGGTTTTGTTTTTAATTAAACACCCTGTATATTTTAACAAATTTTACATCTTATGTATATTTTTAAAAGAGGCAGCCCTTTTAAGATTTTTTAATTGCCAAGAAAAAGGAGTTTTAGCAATACTTAAATCATATTATTAGAGTAAAAATGTCTTAAACGGGCTACTGAAAATCGACTGTTCGGTTTAAATTTATTTATTAACATATTTTGGTAGCTTTATAGGTTGAAAGTAATGCCTCGCGGTTTTTGAAAATTTTAATTTTTCCAAAATTTATAAGTGATTAAAAATGTTGAGTTCTTTCTTTTTGTAAATTACATTATATTAGCAAGAAATAACTGGATTTCAATGAATATTGGGTTGTCCAAAAAATATAAAAACGTATTGCCTATAAATAATAATTTACGTTTTTTTTAATTATTAAAAATTTAGGTAACTTCTTGGTGTTGTAAAGAATTTTGTTTATATAAATATATTTGTTAATCTATTAACTAAATGATGCGCAAGAAAATTTTAGTTAAAGATTTCGGTGCTCTTTACTAGAAAAAATAAACGCTTTAATGCGCCAGAGACCAGTTTTATTTATCCGATTTAGCAATTGAACGTACTATACAGCGGCCAAGGCGGACGCGCTACTGTGAGCGCTGTGTATTACGCCAAGTTTCCGCACATAATTCTAGCTTTCTGCAGTCTTCCAGACTAAATAAAACCGGTGTCTAGCGCATTAAAGCGTTTAAAACTTTTTTCCGATAAAAGAGCACTAAAATTTTCTAGTACCATCGTTTATTTAATACATTTATCCAACACTTACATATAATATCTACATAATTGATCAGATTTTGAGGATATAAAAGTGTACTATAAGTCACTAGTAAGCTAAAGTACCCTTTAGCTCACTAGTGAATTATAGACAATACAAAATTTTGTTGCTGGTGTTGACAATGACAGAGTAACAAATAATAGATGACGTTTTCAAATTATTTTCGATATTAAAAACGATTTATACGAGAAGTGTTGGATAAAATTTTAGTAGTTAGACACGTGAATGGCTTACATACATAAGTCACTTAAGAAAGTCACTTCTCGCCCTTCGGGCTCGAGAGTTAAACTTTTCTTGCGTGACTTATATGTAATATAACTCACTTATCTAATGAATAACTATAACGAATATTTTATATAAACAAAATTCCTTTATAACACCGAGGAGTTAGCTAAATTTGTTTATTTTAAAACCAATTATGTAAAAGCAATTATATTTTAAAGTATTTTTTCTGTTCCTATACTATTCCTTACCACACAAGCCAATTTTTATGAAAATTCAGCAATTATTTGCTAATATATTATAATTTACAGATTATAATTATAAAAATTTAACCATTTTTAAAATGATAAATAAAACTTACTAAAAATAATAAATAAAAAAATATAGGAAAATGAAGTCGGGTAATAATATTCCGCTAATCTAATAAATTTTAATAACTAAATAAACAAAAAAACTTATAATTTGATACCATATTATTATGCTATTATCCGACTTTATTTTTCTAATTTTGTTTATTCATTATTTTAAAATATTTAGTACGTTTAGTTTATCCTTATAAAATTGGTTTAAATTTTTTATATTATTTTACTCTTTAATTTATATTAATATTACCATTAAATCGATGACCATCCACTAAAAACAGTTACCTTTTTCTCCCAGGTAAAGTCTTTGCACAAAGGGGCAATGCTACCCTCTTATAAGTAAGGGTTGATTATAAACGAATACACTTGACCAACAAAAATAAAATACAAGCAGTTACACAATAAATAAAAATTAAAATCATGAACTATTAGCTAAATGACAAGGACATGACAAATAAAAATATTTTGACAATACATTTACTACCTTGATTGTTCAAACGTTCAGCATAGGTAGCATATATCTACTAAAGGCAGTTTTGCCTGAAAAATCAGTCTAGTACCTTTGTCTCTCGTAATCCTGACTGGATTTTCTTATGGGAGCACCGTGGAAGACCACTATTTCGAATAAAATAATAATTTTTAAAATCGGTCCACAATTGACGAGGTAATCGGTGTCAAACATATAACCTTCTCATTTTTTTAAAGTTGATTAAAAAGTACTCAAAATTTTTATCATCATATATCAGTCATAAATTTTTGAAAAATTAAAATGTTTGAAAACGGTTTCGTGGCATATCTTTTAACCAAGGAAGCTACCAAAATATGTTAGTAGGTACCATAAAATCAAATAGTCGATATTTAGTGGCCCACTTTAGAAATTTTGACTCAAAAGTAATATTAAAACCTGAAAACTACAGCGGGACAAATTTTATATAAAAAGCATAGCTCTCAGCCTAGCGTTATAAAATTGCAAACCAGATACTAAATTATTCTGAACAAATGTGTACTTTTTTGCAGCAAAATTTTATAAAGTGCCTCGAAAAATGCACTTTTTATTTTACAGCATTTTTTAATTTGGTTTTTATTATATTTTTGTAGATTTCGTCTTTTGTTTTGGAAAATGCAGTATTAACATTTTTCCATGGCAATGGAAATTGCAATGGAAAATTCATAACACACTTGATTAAATCGGTTCATAGTATGTTGGTGTCAGTTATTTATTAATAAAATGGTTTGAACTTTAAAGAGTTTCTGTAATTTTCTAATAAAAAGTATATTAAATCATGATGAAAATAAAAATATATATATAATAAATATTGCATCACTGAGGAGAGTCATTAAGTGAAATTTAGCAAGTAGTGATCAGTTAACTGTTGGCTTTACTGTAAAATATAATTTTTAAAACTTTTACCAGATGGCCCAGTCGTTGAAGAGATGTTTTGTTAGGGTTACTATACAATTTTAATTTATGACATTCTGTATGTACAAGGTTCGCATTTATATTTTGCCGTCCAATTACAACGATAATAAAAAAGATAGAACATTTTTAAATAGTAATCTAATATATTTTAAGCATAACAAAACAAAGGAATACCAAGTATATTATGTCACCACTAAAAATATTTTAAAAAGCTTTCAGTGGTGGATTAAGGCATGTTGCCGCTCTAGGCCCGATTTGCCGCCCTTTTAGACCAAATTTTATTAATTTTTGTTCAGTGCAACTGATTAAATACACATAACTTTATTCTGTAAAGTACAATTTTTAAATGAAGTTACTCAACAGTACAGATAAATAAGTGATAAACTTAAGACTGATAAATAACAAACATTTTTTTTTAATATTAGTAAATTTGAAAATATTTTTTTCTGGCTTTGGTTCACTCAAAAACATTAATTATATCTTCATAATTATGGAGTAGTTGAGTTTTATTGACAGTAATGCAAAAGAATTACGTCTATCTTGTCTTATACTTGGACGTAAATATGTTTTAACTCTTATTAAAGTCAAATAAACTCCTTCTCCTGAACTTCGTGGTCAGTATACTCAAGAAGATGTGCAATGCACCCCCCTATAAAAATCTAAGTTTTGGAAGGAAATCCTCTGTATTTTTGTCGTGAATCTGATCAAATTTTATTAACAAATCTTAAATTTCGCAAAAATATCTAACTTTTCCTGATAATTAGGGGTATCTATAAATCTTAAATCAAAAAAGTTACGTGAAAATATTTTAACTGGCAATAGTTTTTTAAAAATACAAATAATTTTGCAAAATATGGGATTTGTCGATAAAATTTTGTCAAATTTACGAAAAAACACTAAATAGAGGATTCGCTTATAAAACTTAGATTTTCTCTAGGGAGGGGGCAAACAAAAAATCAACTTTTTTCGCAAATTTCAAAATAAAAATTTTCTTTACTAAAGTGTTCCTTTTAGTATCAATAGCATATAGTATAAATTTGGTGTGGGTCCCATGTCTCAGATTTTGAATGTAGAATCACTCCATTAGGTTCGACGGTAAAATTATTACACTTTTTATTATGAGATTCAAAGTAAAAATACAGGGTGGCTCACCATATTCGACACGGTCTGTAGCTGGATAACCATGGGGTTTTAAAAAAGTAAATACTGAAACATATACAGGTCGGCTAAGGCCACAGTATAAAATTATTTTACTCTATACAGGATGTCTCAAAAAAGTGTGACGTATCAAAGTTATATTTTTTTAAATGGAACACACTATATTTTATGACGGTTTTAGATTCTACATAAAAAAATAATTTAAGTTTGTTAATAGTAAGTACCATGTGTCTAATGTTATTCGTTTTTGTGATATTTGATTTTTTTTCAAAATGCAGGGGTGCAATTAAATTAATTTTATTTTAACAATATAAACTCCTTAAACTTTGAAATTTGTTACAAGATTAGGAAAAGTGTGTCTTATCATACGTAGGTCATATCGAGATCATAGATTATACAGGGTGATCAAAAAATAATTTAAATTTTTAGAAAGTCAAATAGCAATATCTCTCTTATTTTAAATGGAACATCCTGTATTTTTTATACCACATGATGACAAACCAAATGCTTTTTTAAATGGTGTATAGGTTGCCTATACCTATCTTTTATACTTTTAAGTAAATTCCGTTTTAACATATTTTTATTCCAAATGTCTATTTAAATGTAAGTAGGCTGAGATATAGCTATGCCTATTTACTAAGCCGTTATTGCAAAATGTAAATTTGTTGGAAAAAAGCACAAAATTAAAAGATTTTGTATTATCTGCCACTATTTTTAAAATTCACAGAAAAAAAATTCATTAGTTGCTTATAATGCTACTTCCAATAACACTTATTTCAGCTGAATGTGGTAATGATAAAACTTGTGTTTTTAAACAATCCTAATAACGCCTCTGGTCAGTTATGACGACATTCTGTGACCTATAACTCGTTTCTTCCATTATCCATAATCACTGTGTCAAAATTTTTAAAGCAACTATTAAGGTTATCAGATGGTTTCTCCTGGAATATTTTTCAGGGTTAACTCTAGACTAAAGTAAACCATTTTTTCACATCCTACCAGTATTATATCATCTTGTTGTTTGGGTTTTTATTTAAAATCATTGAAATTTCTTTTAAACTGATCAAAACACTAGTAATCAATAAATGGTCATTGTTATTTTCTTAAGAAAAATATTAATGGCTGCTATGTCACAGCCAACTTTAATTTAAATAAACATTTGGACTAAAAATTTGTAAAAACAGATTTTACTAGAAAAGCACAAAAGATAGGTATAGGCAACCTATAACCATCTGAAAGAGTATTTTATTTGTCATCATATAACGTAAAATAATACAGGGTGTTCCATTTAAAATAAGAGAGATATGGCTATTTGATTTTCTGAAAAATTGAAATTATTTTTTGATCACCCTGTACAATATTTGATCTTGATTTGACCTACGTATAATATGGCAGACTTTTTCTAATCTTGTTACACATTTTAAAGTTTAAAGTGTTAAAACTGTTAAAGTAAAATCAATTTAATTTTACCTCTGCAATTTTCAAAAAATCCAATATCACAAAAACGAATAAAATTAGATACTTAGTACTAAAAACAAACTTGAGTTATTTTTTAAAGTAGAATCTAAAACCGTCATAAAATATAGGGTGTTCCATTTAAAAAAATATAACTTTGATACGTCACACTTTTTGAGACACCCTGTATAGACTAAAATAATTTTATACTGTGGTCTTATCCGACCTCTATATGTTCCAGTATTTACTTTTTTAAAAACCCCATGGTTAACCCGTTACAGACCGTGTCGGATATGGTGGGCCACCCTGTATATATCTTGTATTTTATATACCTTTATTGTTTTTAAATTAAATCACCTGGTATACACACTTTTCATGCATCCGCAAGAAAATCCTTAACCTATTTTTTCTAGTTTTTCTTTGTCATGTAGATGCCTGAAAATAAAATTTTTAGTGTCTCCCACAAGCACCCAACATATTGCTTGATCATAGAAAAGACATAAATTTCGCGAATTTTATTATTTTGATTTACGACTTTTCGTCTTTTACGGCATTTCAAATTGTGCCCCACTTTGAAGCGGCAGTAAGTCTACTTTTTAAAGAAGTTTTGTTTTTCAAAGTTTATTTTATCGTAAAACAATTTTTGTTGGTTTTCAATTTTCAGGTAGGTTTTATAAAGCAAATGCGAATAAAATATGTTTTATTTCGTTGGGTCAGTTTTGTTTACAAATTGTTTTTTTCCCACGACCGTTAAAAAAAATGCAGTTTTTTTAATTGTTAATATGAAGATAAAGTACTCCATTTTAGTACACTACATAAAGTGTTGAAAAAGTAACTTTTTTAACACTTCAAAGCTTTTTTTCACAGTTTGAATTAGTGTTTTGTTTCCATGCCTTCTACAATAAACCTAAATATCAATGTATGCAATGTACAATGACGGAATTTAAATCTCGTACACCCAATTTTTCCCAGTGTGCTGTTGGCTTTTGCGTACCTGGATCACCTGGAAATATACCTTACTTGACAAATTGTTATCTGTTACACATTTTAAAATTATATATATTTTTTTAATTTTGGAAAATAAATAAACTAGAGAAGGCGAGAGTAATTACTCTATTCGAAGAAGGCGTTTCTCTGGAAAGAATAGCGCTCAGCAAGTTGGGAAACCAAGAAGCACTATTCAAAGCATCAGAACTAAATGGGAAAATACAGGATTATTGGAGAGAAGGGCTGAAGTGATAGAAGAAAATTTCAAACGAAAATCGAGATAATGATCTGATAGATTTTTGCGAAACAATTCATTTCAGACAGCTGTGAAGCACACAACCAAACTAATTTTCCTGGGACAGTAAGAACGGCAAGAAATCGTATTAGGAAAAATTCGGAATTGAGAAGCAGTGTAGCTGCTAAAAAGCCATTTTTGACTGATATGAATAAAGAGCAACGGATGGGGTATGCACTGGAATATTTACCGCAAGGTATGGATTTTGGGAAAGAGTAGTATTTACCGATGAGAAGATTTTTGAAGATTAGAGTGTATAGGCCGCAAAATACAAGGTACGAAGAAAGATATACCCTAACATGTTAAAACAAGTGAAAGATTTTCTGTTAATATATGGGGGTATATGTCTTTTAGAGGACTAGGCATTTACCACCGTATTCGAGAAAGATTTAATAGTCAAGCTTATATAAACATACTCCAAAATGTTATGTTGCCATCGGTAAAAAATATATTTGAACAAGAAAATTGTATATACCAGCATGACAACTGCCCCGTCCATACAGCAAGGAGAGTTTCTGACTGGCTACTGGAAAATAACAATTCATTGTTACCTTGGCCCTCAAGAAGCCCTGATATAAATCCAATCGAAAACGTTTGGGGATATATCGTAAAGGAAATTAACAAGAACAATGATTTCCATCCACAAAACAGTGATGATTTGTGGAATAAAATTGAAGAAACCTGGAATAATTACAATGTTCACCATGCACAAATGCTGACTGCATCTATGCCCACAGGTTTAAACTTATTAGTGGAAAACACTGGTGCCGCTTTGAAATATTAAGCCAGTGTTTTTCTTTTTTATTTGAATAAAATAAACTATGTATTTATTTAGGAGTCATGTATTTTATTGAATATAAATTAAGGTGAGAAAAACGTAAAAAGCCAAGTTTACCAAAATATGGAAAATTGACATAAAATGTTAACCTAAGTGTACGAAATTTTATTTCCGTAACTGTACAAAACAGTAAACGAGACATTAAATGAACCAAACAGTCGAGTTACCTTTGATTTCGTCATTATTTCTTTTAGTTCATGTGTTACTAGTTTTAAAATTTGACAGTTTGCGAAGAAATTATTTAAAATTAATAATAATAATGACTAAAAGAGAAGGGCGAGAGTAATTACTCTATCTCGAAAAAGGCGTTTATCTGGGAAGAATAGCTCAGCAAGTTGGAAAACCAAGAAGCACCATTCAAAGCCTCAGAACTAAATGGGAAAATACAGGATTATTGGAGAGAAGGGCTGGAAGTGATAGAAGAAAAATTTAAAGTGTTAAAAAAGTAACTTTTTTAACACTTCAAAGCTTTATTCACACTTTGAATAAGTGTTTTGTTTCCATGCCTTCTACAATAAACCTAAATATCAATGTATGCAATGTACATAACAGTAAACGCGACATCAAATGAAACAAACAGTCAAGTTACCTTTGATTTCGTCATTATTTCTTTTAGTTTATGTATTTCTAGTTTTAAAAATTGACAGTTTGGAATTAAATCACGGCATACTTATGAAGAGGATAAGTATTTTTAAAAAATAGGGAGGCTATGATTTTTTGTTCTAATATAATGTCCGTTTTTTTACCTTTGGACAAACCACGAATGCTAGGCGCGCTTGTGGCTGCTCCGGTTGTATCGGCAGCGTCGATCTCCGGAGTTAAGCAGTGAAGTGCGCGCCCATAACTTGGATGGGTGACCGGCGTTTTGGGCTACGGCACGCGGTGTTCTGCTCGGGGGTGAACGAACGGACCGAGCAACAACCATCCAAGTTATGGAATCAATGGTGTGTGAATGGGAAGGAGTAGGGGTCAAGGTACAATAAGCCTTCAGGCTGCAGTGCACCACCTAGGGGGCGGTCGTCGGGCCTGGGTGGGATGACCCCGAAAGAGCGAAAAAAAACCACGAATGCTTAAAGCCTAAATACTAACGTACCGTAGGTGTCTTAAGCGAGGTAAGAGGGAGTTTGTTGACACGGGAGTTAAATACTTGAAGATTTGGGGGAGAAGGAAAGACCTCCGCGGGCAGCAGGTTCCACAATCTAGAAACTCTAGGGATAAAAGAACGAACAAAGTGGGAAGTTCGGGGCCTGTCCAGTTGGACCGTATAGGGATGCATACGCGCGGAACCACGAGTTTCTCTGTTGGGAACGGTAAGTGGAGGAACTATACTGGACAATTCTTCAGAGCAGAAGCCATGAAAGTACCTATAAAAAAGCGATAAATCCCCACAGCCCGACGATGTGCAAGAGAGGGAAGCCTTTCTGTAAGTGAAGGATCAGTAATGAGACGAATAGCTCTTCTTTGAATAGAATCAAGAATGCTTAGGGTTGTGGGGGACGCTATGCCCCAGATATGGGAACAATATTCCGAGGAGGGTCGGATTTCGGACACAAATAAAGTGTATAAATTAGAAGCAGAAAAATACTTTTTGGCTCAAAAGAGAAATCCAAACTTTTTGAAGCTGCCGTGGCTATAGATACAATGTGTTTATGCCAGTTAAGGTTACTTTCAAATGTGACGCCCACAAGATTGAAGGTGTCTTTGCTCTGTAAAACTTGGCCGCTCATAATTAGAGGATGAGTATTTGATGACTCTTTTCGCGACAAGGAACATGATTGTATTTTGTGCTGCAAACATTAAAATTAATAAGTTTAAATAAATAAAACATGTATAAAATGGTATTGCGGGAAATTTTTATACGGTCGTGGAAAAATATAACATGTAACACATGCATAAAGTTTCTTTTTTACTCGTGGGACCGCCTGACTAAGATACCAAATTTTATAAACATAGCTTTAGCGGTTTTTAAAGATATTTAGGACCTAAATTATTTTTGCTTCAGTGGTTTTATATTTTTTTTTAAAGTTGTCGTACTTCGATTAATTTGGAAATCGAAGTTGTTGAGAGAATAATATGACGGCTGTGGGTAATGGATGTGGGTTATGAGCATGGGTAATGGCCATTTTTTAATAGTCGTAGAAAAGTATTTTTGTGCTGGTAAAAGTTTTACGCGTACGTCTAAAAACAATAAAAATTTTAAAGTTTAATTCTATGCAAATAATAAAAATTTTATTGCCTCGCGAAAGGTATCAAACATATTGCTTAATCATAGGGAAACAATAAATTTTACAAATTTTATTACTTTGATTTACGACCTATATAGTTTTTACCATTTTCCTATTTCTACCTTAGTTTAATGCAGCGAGAATTTTATTAAATATTAAAACTCCCAGTTTAAAGTTTATAGTACGTTAAAAATATTCTTTCTTTTGTAATAACTTTAAATAAAATTCAATTTGAGGCTATTTATTATATTTCTATTAAATGCAATGGCAGTTTTACATATTTTTTAAGCAAATGTTTTTCAAAATTTTAAAACGTTTAATGTATAATTTGACGATATCGTACAAAAAGTTTACTACTCTACTAAATTGACAATAATATTTTATAAACACCTTTTAAAAACCTGCTTTTTATTTATCTTACACATTTTTTTCGATCAAATTGCAAAGTTTTACTTTAAAATATTTTAATCGCAGTTGCCATGGCGGCCGCCATATTAAAGAAGAAATAGAAGAACATACCAAATAGACTTTTCAGAAAGTCGAATATCAAATGCAACAAGAACCAAAACACATACAGCGACAAATATATAAAAAAATAAGTACAGGAATTGTTTCCAAAGGCGGTACCTCAAAAAATGTAATAAAGCCACCTAGTTTTGATGGAAAAGAACCATAGGTTTCATATCTTCGATAATTTGAAGCAGCTGCCAATGATAATAAATGAAGCAAACCAAGGAAGGCTTGAGTTCTAGTAATTGTTCATTAAGGCGATTTTATGACGAGCTAAGAAACATTTCTGAAGAGACGTAAAAGTGAATATAAATCGATGATGATGATAAAAACGAGATATAGTGAAACGCACTAACTACTTTGAAACTCTTTTGAAAGTCAAATAAGATCCTTCTCCTGAACTTCGTGGCCAGTATACTTAAGAGAGTGTGCAATGCACATTTGAGTAAATATTTTGTAGACTTTAAAAATGCCAAATTTATACCAGATGCTAATAATGATAAAAGGAACACTTTGGAAAAAAATATTTTGGAATTTGCGAAAAAAGTTAATTTTTTGGTTTGCCCCCCTATAAAAATCTAAGTTTTAAAAGGAAATCTTCTGTTTATATTTTTGTCGTGAATCTCAAATTTCGCAAAAATATCTTACTTTTATTGATAATATATATAGTTTCCAAAAGCGGTACCTCAAAAATGTAATAAAGCCACCTGGTTTTAATGGAAAAGAACCATAGGTTTCATATCTTCGATAATTTGAAGCAGCTGCCAATGGAAATAAATGAAGCAAACCAAGGAAGGCTTGAGTTCTAGTACTTGTTCATTAAGGCGAATTTATGACAAGCTAAGAAACATTTCTGAAGAGGCGTAAAGTGAATATTACTCGATGATGATGGTTATAAAAACGAGATATAGTGAAACGCACTTGCAGGAAGGTTATAAGGCGCAGCTACAAGGACGAAAACAGAAATACAATAAAAGTCTTTAAGAGTACGAATTAGATACAGTAAAGTCCGCGCGTTTAGTATAGAGGCCACCGACGTCATCATTATCTACGCGAAATCTTCTGTAACTCTCTTTCAACCGCGGTTTCGAGGGCTTCGTATCGTTACCTAGGAAGTAGGCATTTTAAAGATTTGATTTAAAAAATAAATATCAATTTAAATACGGAATGAGGGACTAAGAGGAGATTTTGCGCAGAAAATGAAGACGGCGGTGGCCTCTTTACTAAACGCGCGGACCGTACCACTAATTAGTGTGATGTATCTATCTTATCTGGAAGAAATAACACTTAAAGCGACAAGTTTAAAAATATGTTAGTGCAAATTTAGTTTCCGAAAACAGTACTTCAATAAATGTAATAAAGCCACCTTGTTTAAATGGAAAAGAACCATAGGTTAGAGATCTTTAACAATTCAAAGTTGCTGCCAACGAATATGAATGGATAGTGATGTTTATAAAAACGATAAATGGTAAAACGCACTTGCAGGAAGGTTATAAGGCGCAGCTACAAGGACGAAAACAGAAATACAATAAAAGTCTTTAAGAGTACAAATTAGATACAGTAAAGTCCGCGCGTTTAGTAAAGAGGCCACCGACGTCATCATTATCTACGCGAAATCTTCTGTAACTCTCTTTCAACCGCGGTTTCGAGGGCTTCGTATCTTTACCTAGGAAGTAGACATTTCAAAGATTTGATTTAAAAAAATAAATAACAATTTAAATACGGCATGAGGGACTAAGAGGAGATTTTGCGCAGAAAATGATGACGTCGCGTCGGTGGCCTCTTTACTAAACGCGCGGACCCTACCACTAATTAGTGTGATGTATCTATCTTATCTGAAAGAAATAACACTTAAAGCGACAAGTTTAAAAATATTTTAGTGCAAATGTAGTTTCCGAAAACAGTACTTAAATAAATGTAATAAAGCCACCTTGTTTTAATGAAAAAAAACCATAGGTTACAGATCTTTGACAATTTAAAGTTGCTGCCGATGAATATGAATGGATGATGATGTTTATAAAAACGAGAAATGGTAAAACGCACTTGAAGGGAGTTTATACGGTGCAGCTACAAGGACAAAGACAGAAATAAAATGAAATTCATCAAGAGTACAAAACAGATAGAGTACCACTTATTAATTTGATGTATCTATCGTATTCGGAGAAAATAACTTTTACAGCGGCAAATTAAAAAAAATGTTAGTACAGGAGTAGTTTTTGAAAACGGTACCTTAAAAATTTAATAAAGCCACCTAGTTTTAATGGCAAAGAACCATGGGTTAAATATCTTGAAGCAGCTGCTAATGGAAATATCGATTGTGATGTTTCTAGAAATAAGATATGACGAAACACACTTGCAGACATTTTATAAGATGTAGCTACAAGAAAAAAGACACGAATGCAATAAAAGTCCTCAAAAGTACGAAGCCGATAAAGCACGACTAATTAGTTTGACGTACCCATCGTACCCAGAAAAAATAAAGTCAGAATTAGCAGTAGGCTAAAATTTGAAAAACCTAAAACTTTTAAATAAAGAACATAATATTTAGGATAAAAATTTTTCTAAGTAAAATATTTGAGTTTAACCTTGGATAGAGTCCGCTTTAATAAATATTCTTTTGCATTTTTTCTGTTGTTATTGGAAAAGAAACCCCGCAGGCTTTCGATGACTTTTCAAAAATCGATTAATTCAAGTGGACTGTTCAAACCGAAACACAATTAATCCAAAGTTCTCGTAAAATATTTCAAGAGTGTTGTCAGCCGAACAAAAGACTCCCGGGACTCGGTGTAAAGAACTGCTAGCGGATTCGCTGTGCGCTTTTACTATGGAGTTTAGCTTTGTGCATGAGATTTTCTCCAAAAAATGGTTAAAACAATATTATTTACTACTATAAGCAAAGAAAAAATGCAAGGTAAATGTCTGGAAAGTAGAAGCAACTCTGAATTAGACTAAATTTGGTATATGGGTTTCTTTTGGGGCGCTGATTACGAATAAAAAGAAACGAAAACTTTTATGCCCGAGATATCCATCATTAAAGTTAAAAATCAAACTTACCTCATTTTCACTTTATTTTCCATTCTCTTTGCACAAAAATTCTTGACTTAAAGCTAAAGCTGCACACAATATTTAATTTTAACGATTTAAAACTCATTTTTCTACGGATTTTACACTTTTCTGAAATAAATTTCATAGCTTTTGGGCTTACTTTCAATCGTTTTCAGTCGCAAGAGGCTATTGTGGCACAGTGGATACATGGGTGTGTATAAACCTTTGCAATTTATTTGACTAAATGTGTAAAATACATAGAAGAACGGAGTTTTAAAATGTAAAAAGAAATATTGTGGGCCGCTTCTGTTTTGTTAGGTTTAAAAACATATAATTTTTAACATATTTTGATTAGGAAACTTTTTACATAAAATAAATAGCGGTAAGAATTGTGAGGTATTTTTCCAACCTTTTTATTATCGAAAATTCTATTTTGAACGGAAGCTGCGTAATATTTTTAAATATTACATACATTTTTAATTTACCACCAAATTGTAATATTTTTTAAGGTTTTTAATTTTAAGAAATATCCCATGGCTTTATTTATGAGACTATTAGTACAAAAAATGAAGCACTTCACCTGACAATTTTTTGGTCTTGCTAAAATTGACTTGAAATTTTAGCAAATAGTAGAAAATAGCCCAAGGATCAAAACCCATATTGGAGTAAAGGTCGCTAAAACCCTGGGGTTGGTTGCCACCCCTCTCCCTGTGTTTTGTTTTAAATTTCTTTTATACAACTTATATTTTACAAGTTTTTCGGGTAAAAGTAACAACTTTTCGAGAAAAAAATCGACGTTTTTAATAAGTTTTTCGCGAATAACTTAAAAGTTGTAGTGACCAAAATTGTAGGTTTTAAAAAAACAAATAAAATTGTGTTTTTATAATTTTACTTCTACCAATACACATATAAAATTTTATAAATTTCAAGAAAAAAATGCTGCATATTTCAAACAAAAATCTAAAATCTTTTTAAAAGTACATAATCAAAATTTGGGATCGCTGACCATGTTTGGTCTCAACAACATAACATCAAGTGGTCAGAAGCACGGGTTGTACACAGGAACCACATTGGAGAAAGCGCAAATTAAAGGAAGCCGTCTTTATTGAGAACAATAATAGTAGTTTTTGAGCAAACCAAGTGTGGAAATACCATACATTTGGAAACCACTCTTAAAGCGAACCAATGCCGGCGTTCTGGGTGAGCAACATCACGCTTGACCGCCTCCGCACCCAACTCTATCACGTGAATGGTCTACCCCACTGTATGTAAACTCAGGAAATAAATTAGTTTACCCATGAAAACGGACAAAGATAGAATGGACTGCTCGAAACATTGTGTGAATAAATAAAATAAAGACAGTGAAAATCCGAAACTCTTTCTTTTAATATTAATGATAAAGCATTGTCTACCAGGTTCAAATATACATTATGATTTAGGTTTGTAAGATCAAAAATATCTAAAACCATATACACAGAGTATTAATAGGTTCACCCTTTATCTTTAATGGGACAAAATATGGAGATTCGGTAAAATTTGGGTAAAAGGGTGTCACTTAAACTACTCTTTGACATAAAAATAATTTTAGTCACGGGGCCTAGGGCCAAGGGGGCACTAACAACTTTTTTTTAAGGAAAAGAGGGGACATATAGCACCTTGTTTTAAAGGCCTTTTGATATCTTTCCTTATTACCGTTATATTTTTAAAAATCGATTCTGTCATTCTAGAGACCAGAGTGTTTAAAGTTTAGCTCTAATTTGTACATAAATTGCGGTTTTTGAAAGTTCTTCCCCCTTAACTTTTGTCATAGGTCAAGATATTAAGATCTGGTAAAATTTGTGTAAAATGGTGTCACTTAAACTACTCTTTGGCATAAAAATAATTTCGATCACGTGGCCTTGTGCCAAGGGGGCACTAGCAACTTTTTTCAAATTGAAAGGAAGTCATAAAGCACCTTGTTTTAAAGGTCCTTAGATCACAACGTTTTACCCAAATTTTATTTTATCTTGATATCTTGTCCCATTTAAAACATAAAGTGGGGAAACTATTTAAATATCCCCACTGTATTACATCTTTATCATCCAATATTTTTTTTTGTAGAGTGCTGATATCAACAATTTTAATAAAACTGTTTTTAGAGAATACCCCAGATATACACCAGGAACTTTGTATAAACTTAACAGTCCAGAGTTATTCGAATCGGAGGTACATCTTAAATTGTAATTACTTTGCGCATATTTAGTAGCGGCCCTGTGTGTTTTTAATGCCCTTAGAGAAAATAAATCAGTGTGCAGCGCCCGTATATATCGGGAAAAGTTTTATTTGTTAAGGAAAATTTATATTGTGGCCACTCTATTATTTTCTTGGGAATTTTAAAAAATGTTTATTGTCGTTTTGGTCGTTTATTTTTTCTAATTGCTACAGCTAACGATGTGTATACAATTTTAAATGCAAAAGGGTGTACGATATACTGAGCTTGTATAAATTCAGGAACCCGCTCCTAACTTTTCAATTGTTTGGTATTTTTTATGAAAATTTGAGGACTCAAGTGAGACAACATAAACCAAATTTTAGACAGGAATTGACACATATAAATGTCAGACTAATAGCTGGGCGCCATTTTGAAAAAAAAATAAAGAGAAATGGGTGTCTTGTGGCACATCATTTTAAACCTCCTGACGAGTACTTTATAACCCCAGAACATAAAGGCAATACCCTTACCTACTACAAAATGGCGATCCTTTGAAAATTACCTGAATACTTCATTTGATGGCCGATTTCCGAATCTGATAAAGTTAGGTACAGCTAATGTGGTATTTTTTTAAACTCTTAAGGATTTATTTAATGGTAATATGGTAATACTGTACAGGGTAGGACAAAAAGTACAGATTTTTTAAGGACGCACCCTATATATTATAGCACCCTTAAAAGACCTTTAAGAAAATACCACATAAGTGTACCTAGGTCTACCTTTATTAGTTTGGGAGATATGGCCATGCAAATCAGAAATTTAGGTAATTTTTAAAGTACCGCCATTTTTTGAGAGATAAAGGTATTCACTTTATATTCTGGGGTTATAAAGTACTCGTCAGAAGCTTTAAAATGATGTGCCACAAAATACTCCTTTTCATTTAATTTTTCTTTTCAAAATCATCGCCCAGCTGTCAGTTTCACATTTATATTTGTCGTTTCTTGTCTAAAATTTGGTCTATGTTGTTCTACTAAAGTCTCCAAATTTGTATGAAAAATTACAAAACAATTTAAAAGTTACGGGGGGTCTTAACTTTAGACAAGCACTGTATACGTTGAGCCAAATTAAAAGGTTTATATAAGAAGTGAGAAGAAGACTGTCTAACGCTTGTAAAACACTAACAGATAGAGATTAGACAAAGAATGCCGGCATGTAAACATAGTAACGCATCGGACCCGCTTTGTTGTTGCTTGACTTGCCTATGGAACTTTTGGATTTGGCTAAACGTGTATGTGTAACGCGACTGGATCAAATAAAAACAAAATTAATGTTCTTGATGTAGACATTTTATTATGGGAAGCAATCAGGGGCTCTTAGTTGTAGTTACTTCTAGATTTTCACATTAATTACACAAAAACAATTACACTTTTTGCTGTAAGCGCCTCTAAAAGTTAAAATTTTGGTCATAAACTTGGACGCTCGCTTGGTGAAATTATTCATGCGAAAGCACGGAGAGAGTACCTATTAAAACCTATTGTAGCTAAGAAGATGATTTCGGGATTTACTACAGCGCGGCAGATTAATATACCGGAGGATACCTTATACCTGGGTAATTATCTTCACCAATTTACCAAGCTAATAAAATGTTAAACAGTGTCTATTCCATTAATCTGACAATTTAAGAGTGACGTAAAAAAAAGCGAAGAGCTACAAAGTTATAAAAAACGTCATTTTGACATTTATAGGCGTGGCTATTATTTTTGTTTTGAAGAAAACAATTCAAAGATAACGAAAAATATATAATTCGATACGATCCTAACGATTTCTACAAGCCGAAATAATAACAGTATTCGTTTGACATATTTAAAAATCTATAGCTGCTTTCCCCACCGATAAAAGGTATACATTATATAACATTGTTTTCTTCTTATCATCTAAGCTTTGCAACCCAATCAGTCTCTATGATGCTCGAGCAAATCTCCATTTAGCATTGTGGGCTCCCCTATTACTAATAATTTAATTATTTTAAACTTGTTTTATTTAAATTAGCGACATCAAGTGTACAGGTTCTTTAATGGGCATGTATAGTTAAAAAAAATATCTGGTGTTTGCTTGCTTTTTCTGTCCTTATGCGTTTTTAGTCAAAATAAGGCAAACATAAATATTTGTAAGTTTTAAAAGAAACGTGTATCATATTACTGAAATTGTTTTAAAGAAAGGTGTATCATATGCTAAAATTTATAATATATTTTGCTTTATTTTTAAATTGTCTTTAAATTAAAATATTACAAAACAGTAAAAATTAGATTAATTACAATAAAAGCAAAAAATGGTACTTTGATTATTTGTAAATACACTATTGCTAATTAATGCATGTTATCAATTTTGTATGTCTATTTTTAGAATCCGCGATTTGACAGTAGGCCTAAAGAATACAAAAAGCACACTTAAATACGTAAACATTTAGATCAGGTATCGCCTGGCATTCTTGGTCAATACTGGTCAAAGCAACAATTGTTAGAAACAGCAGTTTTTTTGTAACATCTCACGAAAGCTTATGCCTAAATACCAGTGTACCGTAAGTGACGGGTTATTGGACGTTTAACCCATTTTTCCCTGTTTCGTCAACGTTATCCAAGCACTGAAACATGCAGTTCTGCATTTTACAGCAACTTTTAGACAACGCGATAGTGCCATCACGGACGTTATTTTTTAAAATAACTACTACCTTGTTGTAGTTGTTCATTAAAAGTTAATTTAGGACAAAATGCTTTTAAAATATTGAATAAGTCCAGTGTAGACATTTTCCCCCTTGGGGCTTACTTGTATGTACCAAATTTTATTTTTACACCTTAAAAAATAAAAATATTACAAGGCAGAACCACTTTAGGAAAACACTCGTTTTAATATTTTATTTAAATGAGGCCAATAAAACTATAGACTTTTGTGTACCATTATTATTTTTAATTTCTTAACTAGTTTTAAAAAACAGAAGTTAAATTTATTTAATTGCATATCCCGAAAACACATTTTTTAAAATTATTTTTATTATATTTATTTACAATAAAGTACCAACATCAGCCAGTATAAATAAAGAAAACATCGAAACCAACGAATTTCCTAACTTGGGTGGTCCAAAAATATGCAATAAGGTGCATTTATGTGGATTTTCACGAGCTATGCAAGATATACAAAATTAGAAATAAAAATTATTATTTTTATTTTCCCTATAAAAAAGGCACGAAAGCCAGCGGCGTGCATTTTTTTGACAGAAATATTTGTTTAGTATTGCTCATGGTGCCACTAGATTATTTAAATTAATTTAAATTAGGGCAAAATTAGCCTTTAATGTTAAAGATATAACTGCCAAATTTTAGGAAACCCGAAAAATAAGATATTACTAAAACTCTTTATTTTTTAGTTTACCAACTGTAATTTAAAAAAAATGCATGACGGTACCTATGTTTAAATTAACTTGTTAAACAAAATTATCTCATAAATAGGCACAAAACTTTTTTACTGCTATTTGAAAACACCCTGTATTTAGGACATTAGTGATGGCGGCTTACTTCAAATTCGGTATAATATAAATTCATAAAGCTTAGTATAATGTTTAAATGTAGTTTATAAGTAAAATTCACAAAACAGTTTTGATATGATCACATAAAGATTTCTGAAACTTTCTAATGCATTAATAACCATGCTCTATATAATACAAGTACCTACCTTTAAGTAATAAATAGGGTTCCAAAGAACTTTCACAACAGTAAAGCTACTTTCAACTTTGTCTACCTATATTTCAAATTTTAACTCTTTGTATAGGTAATTACAATGACTAAGGAGCGCATTAAGACCCTATTATGACGTACTTGTCCATACTATGTAAATGCAAGTAGCTTGCAAAATTTAACTATATTTCTTACAGTTATTCTGGTGAATAAATCGTAGAACAGGTAGGTTTTGGTCCGAATAAAAATATAAAATAAAAAATGTTTAAACATACCCTTTTTATTGAAAATGTTGGTAAATAAACAAGGCGTCTCAAAACAATGTTTTCATTGTAGGAAAACAAATTTAAAAAAATCCTACCTACTTGATAATATACAAAAAACAAAACCCCTTTTGTCGACAGTTATATAACGGTCAGTTCCGGATCAAGCGTGAAGTCGTGAAGCGACCGCTTCAGCGCCAGGTCAAAAGGGCGCAAATAAAGATAAAAAAAAGTAAAAGTTTAAATTAAAAAAAAAGCCCTAATTGGTGGGTAGTACCTACTCTAAACAAAATTATACAAGGTGAGGGACGCATAGTGTACATTCACTACAAGAAGGACCCTAATCTTTGATCCGGCACTGTTAAGAAAAATCTCCTGCATTTTATGTCATTTACCTGGATCCTTGTTACTAACTAGTTTTGCCTGCCTCACAGGACTTTATACTGGATCCATACTGAAAAACACGAAAAGCAAAAGTCTCTTATATGAACAACGTTCTTTGACGGCAAGATATAATTCAACCATTGATATTATACTGAAAAGCATCATTCAGTGCAATCGACATCGAGTTTTTACCGGAAGTCGGCAAATAAGACTTAATAAAACAAATGAAAATAATTCTCCACAGTCATATTAATATACGAAGAAGACATTTTTTTCGACAGTTAAAAGAGAAAAACTTCTGCTTTTCATGTCACTTACCTGAACCCTCTCCACTGACTAGTTTCATCTGCCTCACAGGAAAAGTGGCTGTTCTGGGTTCAAGGTGAATAACACGAAAATCAAGAGTCTCTTATATAAATACCTTCGTTGTTCGACGGCAAAATAAAATGGATGGTAATTATTTGGGTACACGCCAGAAATTAAATTGAAAGTACGAAAAAAACAAAAAAATTAAACAAGTAAAAAGATAACTAAAAATTGACGTTTTGGTGCCAAGTCTGCTACCGTTGTCAAGATAAATTGAATAAAAATAAAAAAAAATAAAAATTAACTATTATTTAGGTTTTTAATTTTTAAATTTATATTTATTTTTAGGTTATTCTGAAAACTCTTTGACATTAAAAAATTTAACAATAATCTTACTGAGTTTTTCTCTTAAGTGTCGAAAAAGAGATCTTCCACCCTGTACTTCGAACACTAAAACGTTTAGGACATTGTTTATATGAAGTTTATTTTATATTTTTAATGTAGAATTAGCCCTGAAAGTTTTTGGCTAAGTTGTGAAACACCCTGTATAATGTGTAATTAATTACATTTCATTGTAGGAACTATTATTATTCAGGGCAGCAACTTAACTTATTTTAGATACCATTTTACTTAGTTGCCCTAAAAACCAGAAATACGTCTTATGTTACAGACACGGTAACAGGTATTAACGTCAACGCATTTGTTTGCAAGGCCTACTTAAAAATACCTTTAAGAAATATAAAAAATGCAATTTTACTTTTAACTATATTGGACCCACTGTAATATATATATATATATATATATATATATATATATATATATATATATATATATATATATATATATATATATATATATATATATATATATATATAAAAATAAGAAATTACATTTTGTTTATTATTGCAACAGTAAGGAATTATTTGCATTTGTCCAACAACGTAAAGCAAAATTTTGGTCTATATTTGAAAAATATTGGAAAAATATAATTTAGACTATATTTTAAAGTAAGCAAAATAATCTCATTTTACGTACTTTTGAACTACTTAGAACAAAACCTTGCAAAATTTACTCTATTAAAATTTACATAAGACACATTAAAACTTGTTAATGCAGCTATAAACCCGCTAAAATACACGTGCATACCTTCGGTTAATAAATAAGGCCCTGGAGGCCTTTAAAGATAACAAAGCTACCTCCAACTTCGTCTACTACTTATATGCAAAACTTTCTCCGTCCTAGTATGTGCCGTTACAGTGACTTTGGCTGTTGTAAAAGGCTCATGAGGGGCACATTACGACATACTTGTATTGTTTAAAGACGTAAGGCCCTTTGAAATGTACCATTATTTCTCATAAAGCTATTAGAGTTATATGTCTAGCTTGTGTAAATGTGCGACAGTAAAATTATATGTCGGAACTAGTGCAATTGCACTGTGGATGCTTGGATTAAGTCGTCTGTTCTACAATTTCCACATACATAGTACAAAAGTGGGTCAGTTTTAATTAGGATCAAAAACAAAATTAGATAAAGGGTTACTTTTCTATTTAAAATAAGTTCGCCCCTGTAATGATATAAAAAGAAACATGGAATATTTTTTTATTTGATTACACTTGTGTTAATAATCCTATGAGTATTTACTCATTATATCACTGTCTATTTAGAACATTTTTGTATTTAGGTTTTTAAAATAAAATACCCTCTATATTTTAACAAATTTTAATTCTATTTAAATCTACATCAAAAATGTATAATAAAATATACGTCAACTATTGCTGGTTGTTTAGATATTTATATATATATATATATATATATATATATATATATATATATATATATATATATATATATATATATATATATATATATATATATATATATATATATATATATATATTTATATATATATATATATATATATATATATATATATATATATATATATATATATATATATATATATATATATATATAAACATGTTGTTGATATCTAAACAACCAGCAATAGTTGAGATAAGGTATTTTATTTTAAAAAACCTAAATACAAAAATGTTCTAAATAGACAGTGATATAATGAGTAAATACTCATAGGATTATTAACACAAGTGTAATCAAGTAAAAAAATATTCCATGTTTCTTTTATATCATTACAGGGACGAACTTATTTTAAATAGAAAAGTAACCCTTTATCTAATTTTGTTTTTGATCCTAATTAAAACTGACCCACTTTGTACTATGTATGAGAATTGTAGAACAGACGACTTAATCAGCATCCACAGTGCAGATTGCACTAGTTCCGACATATTTTACTGTCGCACTTTACACAAGCTAGACATATAACTCTAATAGCTTTATGAGAAATAATGGTACATTTCAAAGAGCCTTACGTCTTTAAACAATACAAGCATGTAAATGTGCCCCTCATGAGCCTTTTACAACAGCCAAAGTCACTGTAACGGCACATACTAGGACGGAGAAAGTTTTGCATATAAGTAGTTGACGAAGTTGGAGTAGCTTTGTTATCTTTAAGGCTCCAGGGCTATTTAGTAACCGAAGGTATGCACGTGTATTTAGAGGGTTTATAGCTGCATTAACGAGTTTTAATGTGTCTTATGTAAATTTTAATAGAGCAAATTTTGCAAGGTTTTGTTCTAAATAGTTCAAAAGTACGTAAAATGAGATTATTTTGCTTGCTTAAAATATAGTCTAAATATATTTTTCAATATTTTCAAATATAGACCAAAATTTTGCTTACTTGTTGGACAAGTGCAAATAATTCCTTACTGTTGCAATAATAAACAAAATGTAATTTCATATTTTCAACAGCTAACAAAAAGAGCTCCTGCTTTTCATGTTATTTACGAGTACTATGGACCTTTCCGCCAACTGCCTCAAAGGAACTTTTGAGTGACAGTACCGCGTCCATGAATTTTATTCGAGTCGGTCTGGTCACTAAAAGTGGGTGCACACTAACTAGTGGATCAGCAATTTCATTATACTTTATTTTCTTATGTAACACATTGGAATTGCTTTGCTATTTGTAGCGGGTTTATAAGCTTCTTTTGTGCTTATTCAGTCTCTAGGTCTATTAGATTAGATAAGATTAGCCTGGAGATGAATTGTATGTCCTCAATCACTGCAACATGCTTAGGTTTATTTTTTGTCTTCCGTCTATATGTTAAAACACGCTAACCAAGCCCGTCTTTTTAATCAGACTTCACGAGCTTAAAACTAACTCCTTGGTAAATCTAACCACTTTAGGTTTTCCTCTCCAAGTCTTGCAAACCGCAGACGACAAAGCGCTTCCCAATGGCACCATAAGTGTTCTGAGGTTTCTTCTTTTCTTGGTAGAATCTGCATAGGTTTTCTTCTGCCGGGCCCATAGTTTCCAGAGGTTTATCTAGTCTGCAATGACCTGTTCGTTAACCAACTATTTCTATATTTTTTCTTTCTGCCTTTTTCGGTTGCAATTCAGAAGGTCCTTCGTAGATTCTGGCAAGTATGCCCTAGTGAATATTTTCGCTTGACGTTGTCCTGGTGTTCTTATCCACCAGTCTTGGAATTCCCCATGATCCACGATCTAATAAATGACCTTACTTGGCATGACGGAATACCACAGTAGGGCTTAGGACCTACCATTGGCCCCTCCTTTGCCAATTTATCGGGTTCCTCATTGCCTCTTTCTAGGTTTATGTAGCAGTATTAGGAAAAAATACATGCAAAACTTAATGTTATTCAGCTAGATTAAAAAATATATATTTAACATGAATTTTTTTACTGTGTATGAAAAAATGTCTTAAGCTTTATTGTTTTCTACATGTTTTATTATGGACCCCATCAGCGTACCGTAGGAGGAGCGGTCCACCCGTGACGTCCAGTTAGAGGGCGCCCCCAAACGGGGGTCCTCCAGTCCTTATAGGAAAGGTACATATTAGGTTTTAGGACCGTTGTTGTAAGGGTTTTTTGTAATTTTAAGTACTAGAATACAAAAACGATCACAATCTAATTATATCATGTATGGGTGAGAACCTTTTTTTCCTCAAATTTTTATCTAGTTGAAAAAAGATGCCCTCATTTTAGAGGTTTTTTGCTTTTCGAAAATTTGTTCCCAATTTTTTCCGCCCTGGGCCCTGATACCTTTAGGTACGCCACTGATGGACCCCTAACAGTTAAAACGTTTTTTTCTTTGCTTTAAAACTAATATATCTCTAAATTCTTTAAATAATATTCTCGAGGACTCGGCAACTCAACTTTTATTACTAGTATAACGTATCCAGAACATTATTTTGGCGTCACTTCTCTGCATTAATATTACTGACAGCAAAGACAGCTTTTGCTTTGAGGAAAGTTGATTCTTATTTAATTTTGAAAGATATTTAAAGTGAAAATGATACTTTAAAAATATTTAATAAAAGTTATTTAATGTTTAAGAACCCTAATCGTGAAATCTTGTGTGTATATGAATCTTTTAATATTTTGCTGATGACTCCGCTTCTAAGGAATCTGGTAAATTTAAAAAATTACGCATTATAAAAGACAACTAAAATTTTTATTATAAATTAACAAAAAAATATAATATTTTCGTTATAGGTTTGTCTTGCTGCCATTGATCACGCATCAAATTATACGTACTGTGTAAGTAAATTTTGTTGATTGACGCCCGCGTTGCTACTCCCAGTCAGCAAGTGAGATTCACTTAGATAAAACGTATTATAAATCTATTTTTAAATTATTTTGGTTTTACTATTCTAACATTTAGTAGAGACAAAAACTAAATTTTAATTTACCTGATTAAAAATAAAACCTGTGTCAAAAAATTAAAACCAAAATTAAAACTATATGACGATACAGCGTCAAGGAAATAAACTTTTTAATAAGGAGTGCTCGATCCTATTTAAGCCAATGTTCACTAAATTTTGTGACGTAATCTTTTCCCGTAATTCTTTTAATCGTACTGGAAGCTTTTTTCGCGATTATGGTCTTATTTTTGCTTTTTAGTTATTGGACTTTTATATATGTTTAGTTTTTACTGTTTATAGTTAAATCAAATAGTTATTAGTACTGCAGTTATAGAGAATTTTAAAATCTTGAAACAGGGGTCACTGACCTTTGGATATTTTTAAATAAATTTACGTTTAAATCATTATTAAGGGTAAGATACCATTTTTTTAAGTGATTTTATTTTATGCAAGTATTGGTATATTTTGTTTATATTAAAAAAATATTTAGGCAAAAGGTGACGTCACAAACATAACCTATATGTTCGGACAAATATAAAAAATCGAGCGCTTCTCATTAAAAAGTTTATATTCCTTGATACAGCGTGTCTACTTAAGTTCGCACTATATGGAAAAACTTTTTATAATTAAATTTACAGCAATAGTTATTTTCTTTAAAGAGTTTTGCATGGTCTAAAACCTAAAGGAAATCATAAGATATAAGTTTTTTGCAGTGGTATACGAGGTATGTCCAAAAATATAAATTTGGCTCAACAGAAAGTACCCTAATTTTTCATAATATCGAAAACATTTATAGGTAAAATATATTTAGGATTAAAAATACCTTCATTAAATATAAAAATTAGTTTATTTAAAAGAAAAAAACATTCTTTAACCTTTTTTTCTGCTACAACGAGCGTTTCTGTGACTTTTGGCTGTTTTTGACAGTTCCAAAGCTTTCTTTACATTTTACATTTCGAAATAAGTATACACTAGTGTAAAAACTTAAGTTTTTACCCTCAATGCATAAAAATTGATAAAAAAGTTTTTGAAAATGAGAAAGTTTGCATATTTAAATGTGATTTTTAATCTCAAATATCTTTTCTTTATAAACATTTTTGATATTATAAAAAATAAGGGTATTTTTTTAAGCCAAAGTTATATTTTTACATACCTCGAAAACCACTGCAAAAATTAATATCTTATAATTGAGTTCTAGGTCTTAAACCATGCTGAACTTAAAAAAAAACCTTTTTTCATAAAATTAATAATAACAAAGTTTTCCATATGGTGCAAACTTAAGTAGACACGCTGTAGAATCAAATTTATTAGCAATAATCCATCAACACCCTCAAAAAGACTAATTTTAAACGTCTTATTAAAAAATAATTCTTTCTTTTACATGAACGAGTCTAAAAAATAGAACGGAGTGAAAAAATGCCACGGTATTACAAATATCTCTCCGTATAATTTAAAATTACATTCATGTCTTCTAATGTCCCCCAATTAATAACTTTAAATCTTGTGTATTCTTAAAGCTCACCGTAATGAAATTCAACTCAACAGTTACGCGTCTCCGCAAAATAATTATTTGGGCGACAATTTGCCCCATTAATATTCGTGACGGCATAAACGGCTTTGGCTTCTATAAAAGTCGGTTCTTATCTTATTTTCATGGTTACCATTAGAGAAATTGATATGGAGAGAGAATAAACACGGTTTTAAAAGAAGCTAATTTAGGTATTGAAACTCATTATTTGGATGCAGAGTATATGCAAATAATTTTGTTTCCTAACCAGAAAAGACACACCAAAAAGAATACCTGCAAAAATGTTACATTTACACGGAAAAAAATTGTTTCAAATATTATAGAATATTTTTTTGTAAAGGGTCTTTCAATAACAGTAATAGTTTTCCAAATAGAGATTTCTCGGTTTCTAATCTTGGTGTTACTATATTACTATAGTATGTAGTTTTTATAATGCAGCGTCTGACACCCTCTTGATTGGTTGGAAGTAATTTAAAAAATATTACCATTAAAAATTTTGTCGCCATCATCCTTTCTCTGCGCAGGGTATACGCCGCATTGTGGAAAGGTGTGAACGTGTGTTATCTTTCAAACCTTCAAACTCACTTTTGAAACTATTCCGCAGTGCGGATTATGACGACCCAATTCTCGAATGAATAAACGTTGATTAACCACAACTGAGCTACCACCTTGATAATATTTTTTTATTACTTCCCACCAATTAAAAGGTGTCAGACGCTGCATCATAGAGCTGCAGACTATACTAAATATAGTCAAACCAACCATTTTAAAAAATATGGATAAGTAACCGAGAAATTTCGTTTTGAAAACTATTACTCTTATTGAAAGACCCTTTATAAAGAAGAAATATTTGTAAAGGAATAAACAGCTTTTGGTTTAATAGAAAGCGGTTCTTATCTTATGTTGATGGTTACTATTGGAAATATTGATACGAAGAGGGAAGAAACATGATTTAAAAAATCTAATTAAGGTATTAAATCTAATTATGGCTTTGTTCCTTAACCAGGAAAAGGCACACCAACTTTATTAGGAATAATACCCAATGATTTATAAACAACACCTGCAAAAACAAATTTAAGAGTTACACCCAAAGAAAACGCTTGTTTTAATTATTATGTGATTTTTTTGTATTACAAAAAGTCAGCAAATATTTGTGAGAACAAAAAGCTTTGGCTTTCATAGAAGTCGGTCTTTATCTTATTTTATTAGTTACCATGAGAGATATTGATACGAAGAGGGAAGGATCATGGTTTCAAAAGAGACAATTACGGTATAGAGAGTATAGAGAGAGAGAGAGAGAGAGAGAGAGAGAGAGAGAGAGAGAGAGAGAGAGAGAGAGAGAGAGAGAGAGAGAGAGAGAGCGAGATATATAGAGAGAGAGAGAGAGATAGAGAGAGATAGATAGATAGATAGATAGATAGATATATATATATATATATATAGAGAGAGAGAGAGAGAGAGAGAGAGACTCAGAATTCAAGGCGTTTATATTTTATTAAAATAATGCATTTGCTTTTTCAGAGAATGGTTGTCATAACATCCACATGCCAAGCTTGTGGCTTGCTCCCGCGGGTTGGCCTTGTCGTTCACCGGAGTAAAGCAGCGAGGAGAGCAACCATAACTTGGATGGTTGACCGGGCACGCGGTGTTCTGCTCGGGCGTAAACGACCGAGCAACAACCATCCAAGCTATAGAATAAATGGTGTGTGAATAAGAAGGAGTACCATAACCAGGGCACCATAAGCCTTTATTTAGGCTGCAGTGTACCACCTAGGGGGGACAGTCGAAACCTGGATGGGATGACCCCGAAAGGGTTAACAAACACACAATTCCACATCCACATCCACATGCTATCCACTATCGTCATTTTTGCTATTTTTTCTCCGGCGTTGGAACATGCTTAAATAGTATTGAACACTTTCCTATGATGATCAAAAGTAAGGTTTTGATCTAGAATAAGCAATTGCCGCACCAGTCAAGCACACACAGTTCTGGTTAGTTCAGCTTTAGTTAGATCACGTAAATTTATCCAGCGATCATTTAAAACAGTTTAATAGAACTGATCCTCATTTTTTAATGTTGTATTTTTTGGCCCGTTAGAACACGGGGCATCTTGTTGTGTAATCGATACACGGGCAGGCAGAACGAATATCGTGATAATAATATTTGAAAGCAAAATTTAACATTTTATATCGTGAAAAATCACTGGCAAAAAAGCAAGAAAATTTAAAGAAATTAGCATTCTTAACGACCTGGAGCTTTGGTTTAACAATCCATCACTCCCAAAGGATAAATTTACAGCGTTGGTGGAAATGTGTAAACAATTAAAAAGAAAATTTGCATAACGGCTTTTTCTAATAGGAGTTCTTTAGTTAGTTTTTAAAATAATTAATGTACTTTATTATTTTAATTAATATATAATTACAGGGTGTTCATTTTAAAAACTTTCCACTCAAGTTATCTTCGAAACGAGACAGATTTGAGAAAATCGCCGAAACACGTCAAGATATTTATTGAGGGGGAACGTTTTTACAAAAAATTGGACGGCGCCCCTTTAACCCCTAACCACCAGGGCCACCACCCCAAAATTCTTAAATGAGAAGGCGGGTCGAGTGATACATCATTTTAAAGCTCCTGACAGAGTACTTTATAACCCTAGAATATGAAGTCAATATCTTCACCTATTACAAAATGGCGGTACTTTAAAAATTACCTAAATATCTTATTTGGATGGCCATATTTCCGAAACTAATAAAGTTAGATGTACTTAATGTGGTATTTTCTTAAAGCTCATTTAAAGATCTTTTAATAGTAAAATAATATACAGGGTTCTTAAATAAAAAAATATGTACTTTTTCTTCTACCCTGTATATTACTACCAGTATCACCATTAAAAAGACCTTTAAAAGAACTTTAAGAAAACACCACATTAGGTACATCTAACTATTAGTTTCGGAAACTATGGCCATCAAATCAGGCTATTTAGGTAATTTTAAAGTACTGTCATTTGTGATAGGTCATATTGACTTCATGTCTAGGGTTATAAAGTACTCGTCAGGAAACTATAAATGATGTATCCTCGACCCGTCTCATTGTAGAGGATATTGGAGTTGACATGATTTTAAGTAGTGAAATACGTAGCGATTTCTACTCAATAAATATCTTGACGTGTTTCGGCGATTTTCTCAAATCCGTCCTGTTTCGAAAACTGAGTGGAAAGTTTTAAATGAGCACCCTATATATTAAATCTATTACAATATATTATTATCATATTAGCTAGAGAGCCAGGTGTAAGGCTACCTGTGTGTATTTGACCAGACTTAAGAGTTTGTGCAGTAAAGCTCCTATACCTACCATACATGAAATGGCAGTTTACTAAGCCCAAGTTGGTGGCTATTTCAAGATACAGGGTGTTAAAGTTGTAAGAAAAAAATTGTTTTTTATCACAACTCCCTACCACTCTCAGGTATGTCAATAAAATTTGGTACACCTCTTTTAACGATTACATTACATTTTTGTTGTAAAGGTTTTGTAAAAAAATAATATGGTCTATAAATTAACTTTAATCATAGACGTCAGTCAGTTGGACATAATTTTTTTGCCACATTTTGTAATAAATACCAATCAAATAAAATTCTTTAATTTATTTTTAAGTTTATAAAATATTTTTGCAATAAAACTTTAAACGAATTAACAAACTAAACAAAAACGAATAAGAGTTTTATTGTAACAACCTATCACTCCCAGTGGAGAAAGCATTCACATGGGTGTTGGAATAAAAATGTAAAAGCTATAAAATGCAAACGAAATTAGTGCTTTTTGGCAACAATTGTTTTGCTTTGTTTGCTTTAAATTTTTATTGTGAGCTTTTGTGTTTTAAATCTACTGTAAAATAGGTTTAAATATTTGAGTTATTCTGTCATTGCCTTGTTTAGATCCTGAATAAAGTTTATAAAAACATAAAATAAAACTGTTTTAATTATTTAGGGTGTCTGTAAAGTCAACGATAATACTAATAGAATGGTGAAAGCAGGCCGCTCAGAGTTAATTTACGCCCTGGTGCAAGAAAATATTAGTCCTTGGGCCAGTAATAAAATAGACTTTATGATAAGGACACACCTTTTAGGGGGTTAGTTTTAACGAGTTTACCACAAATATTCACTCCGCTATACAAGGTGATTCAAAAATCGATCACGAAACTTAAGGGGTGATTCTACTTGACAAAATAAGGGTAGAACTTCATATAATTTTTTTCCAAAATGTCATTCGTTTTCGAGTTACAAGCCGTCAAAGTTCAATTTTATTTTAGTTTTTTCGGCATATTGCATTTATTTTTTTACCCAATCTAATTGATATTTGGTACACAAATCGAGCTTTGAAGATTCTAAAATTTTAAGACAAAAGTACTTGCCAGAGGGCACTTTACCTAAAACTTAAAATTTATTTACATCATACCTTTTTATTTTGACAGATATCACAAAGCTGGGGGCGCCATTTTATAGACAATCAAAAGCTAAAAAATAAGGTACTCCTTATTAAAGTCGATAAACCTTACCGTTTAGACACCAATAGATATCAGAGTTTTCATCAATTTCAATCAAATTACCTACATACATACAGGGTGTCCAGTAACTTAACCGACAAACTTTACAGGGCGATTCTACAACAGAAAATAAGAGAAAAACTTCATATAAACATATGTCCTAAACGTATATTGTATGTATGTAATTTGATTGAAATTGATGAAAACTTTGATGTCTATTGGTGCCTAAACGGTGAGTGTTTATCGACTTTAATAAAGAGTACCTTATTTTTAAGTTTTGATTGTCTATAAATGGTGCTCCCAGTTTTGCGATATCTGTCAAAATAAGAAAGGTATGATGTAAATAAATTTTAAGTTTTAAAAAGTACTTTTGTCTTAAAATTTTAGAATCTGCAAGCTCGATTTGTGTGCCAAATATCATTGGATTGGTTAAAAAATAAATGCAATATGGCGAAAAAACCAAAATAAAAATTGATCTTTGACGGCTTGTAACTAAAAAACGACTGACATTTTGAAAAAAATGTATAAGAAGCTCTACCCTTATTTTGTCAAGTAGAATCACCCCTTAAGTTTCAGGATCGACTTTTGAATCACCCTGTATAAGAAAGCTGCGCCTTAACCCAGCCTGTCAATGTCAAATCTTTCGGGTGTCGGAGTGGGCAAACGCGTCACTTTTTTGTCGAACAAGTTTACCACAATGTTTTACATGCATTTTTAAAAATTATGTCAAAAATGGTAAATTTTACAGTCACGAAACCATAACTAAATTGCTTTGTTGTGGGTATAGTATTGGGCGGGCTTCGTAACTGTAACCCTTACCATTTTTGGCAAAATGTTTGAAAATAACATGTGAAAGATTGTGGTAAACTTGCCCGACAAAAAGTGACGCGTTCGCCCAGTCTGACACCCGAAACATGTGCATTGGACAGGCTGGGTTAAAGCGCCGCTTCCATATAGGGGGTAAGGATATTCGTAGTAGACTCGTCAAAAGGAACTCCCCCAAAGGCTTTTAAAAGGTGTTCTTATCATAAAGTCTATTTCATTACAGACGCAGGGACTATAGAGGAAACTGATCAAATATGGAATACCATTTTGTTTTTACACATAATTGGCATAAATATTATAAATAAAAAACTTTTTGTAGTAATTATTAATATATTAATATATTTGTCCTTTATTTTTTCAAAAACCTAAAAATGAAAAAGGTAGCCAAATATGGAATAGGTACCCAAATATGGAATACTATAAACACCATTAAAACTTAAACTTATTTACCAAGAAACTCTTTAGAAACTTTGGTATAACATAGAAAGCAACAAAAATAATTTGAAAAAATTTAAGATCCAGGCGTTAGACTCTGGATCCAGTGCAATTCTTGTACCCAAAGCCCACACTAACGCTGTGAGTGTCTTAAGCGAGGTTGACACGGGACTTAAATACAAGGGGGAAAGTAAATACCTTCGCGGGCAGCAGATACACTAGGGATAAAAGGGAGTTCGAGACCCGTCCAGTTGGACCATATAGGGATGCATGCGTGCAGCACCACGAGTTTCTCTATTAGGAACCGCCGCGCCGTCAGTAGAGGAACTATACTGGACAATTTCTTAGAGCAGAAACCATAGAAGTACCTATAAAAAGCCGATAAATCCCCCACAGGCCGACGCTGAGCGAGAGGAAGAAGCCTCTCTGTAATCGAAGGTTCTTTTATGAGACGAACGACCCATTTTGACGTAATTCTAGTCTCTTGATTCTTTTCTTGCTTTATCAGAAGCTTTTTAAATATGTCAAACTATTTTCAGTTTGCGATATTAAAAAGCCTAAAATTTTATACATTTCTAATTTAAATATTAGTTATTTTTTTATTTTTATTTTTTAACTTTATTTTTAACTTAACAACAGTGGCCACCGAAACGTCGTTTTTAATTAAATTTTTTGTGTTTTTCGGGCGTTTTTCTTTTATTTTGTTTCAGGCCACCGGCCAGTTTACAGGGGTCAATAGGGCTAAAAGGGCAGCTCGGGACCAGGACCGAAGCGGTCCCATTCTTTCCAGTCGTGTACCCAACAAAACGACCATCCAATAAATGAATCCGCTTAACCAATATAGAGCATATCTTTTATTAAAGAAGATAATAGATATAGCTAATAAATACCTTAATAAATTAAACAGGACATTTTTTTATCATTTTTTATAAAAAAACAAAGAAATTTTATATCTAGGCCATCACACATTTAATTTTCCATAGGAAATAGAGCGCTAGTCTAGAAACTAGTATTTCTTGACACATTGTTGTTCAAAATTTTTGATTTAAACATAAAACATATTTAAAATAAAAACAATGATTTTGGGATTTTTTCTAACTGATGGGATATAATCTATACTAATATTATAAAAAGGTAAAGTTTGCAACTTTGTTTGTTTGTAGCGGCTAATATTTGGAAATACTGAACGGATTATTAACATTTTTTAATGAACAGAAAGCTACACTATTCAGGAGTGCTATAGGCAATATTTTCGATTAAACAAAAAGTTAAAAGAAAAAATTATTAACGCCCAACGAAGTGAGGTCGGGTTGGCTGGTTTTTAATAATTTTATTTTAAAAATTTCCGCCCCAGCAGCATTGTTGTACCCTGGCGGCTTGGACCATCTAGTAGACATGGCCCTGGGTGAAAAAGCTCATAAATATTTAAAAAACATAAAATAACTCCGGAAAAAATTCATGTTTTTTTAAAATATTGTTTCTTTAATAAAATTTATCACAATTTCATTTAAAGCAAAAGTTTTAAAAAGAATAACTTTTTTCTAGGTATTACAAAATAAAAAGTTTACAGGATTTTTATAGAAAAAATATGTTAAACTATTTTATTGTACTAAAAGATTAAAAATAATTAGGTAAGTCCCAGCTACCAGATCGCACCGATCTTCTCATCAATCTAAACGTATCCAAACTAAATAATATGATAGAAATTTCACGTACCTAAATTTCCAAAAATTAAAAATAAAGTTAATTAAGAAAAAGTAATTTCCAAGGTTAATTAATTAAAACAACTTAAACTATACGTTATATTCCAAACAAGATATTCAATTACTGCAACAAGGGACCATCCAACATGCCCTATTCCACTTTAGGGCCAGTTCTTATCGTTTCGAAGAGATTAAGTGTCCGGGATATCAGTGTAATTGAAACTGGACTTCTTGGCTCTTATCTTTGGGTCATCTCCCCTATCTTGATTTAAGAAAATTGGGGATTACTTTTGGACACATGGGACAATGCTGGGTTCTTATCAACAAGTGTAAGCTGGATTTGCAAAACAATGTTGGAGTTTTTCGAAGAAGAGTTAAATTAATATGTAAACAGAGTGTTATACAGGGTGTTTTCAAATTGCGACAAGAAAATTTAAGGGCGTATTCCTAAGTTTTTTTATAAAACAAAGTTTATATAAAAATTGGTCCTTAAATTTTTCGTTCTCAAGATATAGGGTGTCAAACTTTTCAAAAAAACCTTAAAATTTTAAAACACTTTTTTAGTAAAATTTGTTAGGATAAAAACTATGTTAAGATAAACATTTTTTGTTGTTATTACATAATTGCTAAAAATATTTAAAAGAAAAAAATGGCCCAATGTTTGGTGGATTTTTTTTGGAGAACCAAGCAAGCTAATTAAAAATATAGAGATACAGAAAAGCTGTATTTTTAGGTGTTTCATCTGGAAACAATATAAAAGTTGTAAAAAGTCAGTGTCGTACATTTTTTTTGTCAATAATATTAGCTAAGGTGCGTCCTACGCACTGATTTCGATGGATTGCCATTGTTATAACCTGCGCGAAACAAAAGTTACATTTCATGGGCGAAAAAACCATTTGTACGCAAGTCAGTTGAGGGTAAACGCACCCGGACCCAAACAAACTATCCGCATTATAGGAAAGAATTTGTTAACGGCGTCCTGGTTTTCTGTTCGAAGTACGGTAGCTAATGAGCGTTACGGTCAGACCGCGGACGAAGGGTACGGGGTGTCGGTGTTTGTATTTTGCCACGGCTTTTAAGTGCGCATGTTCGTCCACCCACTGCGCGAGGTCGTAAAAATCCGAAAAATGCTTCTTGACACTGCGGATCTAAATGTAGGTTATCTATGGTCCCACGCCGTTACTGATCTCACAAATTAAAATAAGTTAGTTAGTTAGTTAAATTAACTTCCTATTTTAACAAGCTCCACAGACAAATTTTATTAAAATCGAATAAGGCCTATTTAGGCCATTATTAAAAAGCCGATTTTCTTTTTGAAGTTTAACAGTCTGTATCTTAGAAAAAAGCATTTCCGGACCTATGTTTATATAAACTTTTTTTATAAAATTGGCTTAGCAATATGCCCTTTAATTTTCTTACCGCAATCAGGAAATACCCTGTAGAAAAGGGTGCTATTTCTTAAGAGTGGCAATTCTTAGTTTTAAAAAAGTTAGTTACTTAGGGCGCCCATCCGCCATCTTGACTGTTGCAACTATTATTTTTACGTCAAAAAGTAGTTTATATCCTGCCATTAGTCATACCTAAATTTTATAAAGAAAAAATAAGGGTACAAAAGTTAGCAGAGGGGGGACTATTTACGTTCACACTGTATGTTCAATGTTCATATGAAATTTTTTTCATATTTTTTATTCTAGAATTACCTTGTTTTTCGATTGAGTTACTGGACAACTTAAGGGTCCATACCTTTTCAAAAATTTTAATCCCTTATACAGAGTGTAAATAAACAAGCCACATACATAGAAAGAAAAAAACATTTTTTTATATATTGGATTGGGGCTCCAAAAATCTCGTTCATTTTAATGCATCCAAAACACAATCATGTTCCTGTGTCATCAAATACTCATCGTCTACTTATGAGCGCCCAAGTTTTACAGAGCAAAGACACCTTCAATCTTGTGGGCGTCACCTTGAAAGTAACCTTAAGTGGCATAAACACATTGTATCTATAGCCACGGCAGCTTCAAAAAGCTTGGATTTCTCTTTCGAGCCAAAAGTATTTTTCCACTTCTAATTTATACACTTTATATGTGTCCCAAATCCGACCTCCCTTGAAATATTGTTCTCATATCTGGGGCATGGCGTCCCCCACAACCCTAAGCATTCTTGATTCTATTCAAAGAAGAGCTATTCATCTCATTAATGATCCTTTACTTACAGAAAGGCTTCCCTCTCTTGCCCATCGTCGGGCTGTGGGGGATTTATCGCTTTTTATAGGTACTTCCATGGCTTCTGCTCTGAAGAATTGTCCAGTATAGTTCTTCCACTCACGGTTTCCAACAGAGAAACTCGTAGTTGCGCGCATATGCATCCCTATACGGTCCAACTGGACAGGCCCCGAACTTCTCACTTTGTTCGTTCTTTTATCCCTAGAGTTTCTAGATTGTGGAACCTGCTGCCCGTGGAGGTCTTTCCTTCCCCCAAACCTTCAACTATTTAAGTCCCGTGTCAACAAACTCCCTCTTACCTCGCTTAAGACACCCACGGAACGTTAGTATTTAGGCTTTTAGCCTTCGTGGTTTGCCAAAGCTAAAAAAAAATGTAAGGATATGAATTATTATATGTTGCAACATTTGAATTACAAGTTGTTTGTAAAAAAATACAGATGACTATGCAAAAAAGTGCGTTTTTTGACAAGGTTTTTATTTCACCTAAAATTGATGCAAAACCATTAAAATATTGGTCATTATGCATAATACAAATGACAACAGTAAATGCACTAACAATAACAAATACATTATACAGGTAATTTTAAAATTAAATAGAGGTTTGGGCAGCTGTAAATTTTATAAGTATTCCTGAGTTCCAAATCTACAAAATTGGAAAACGTCTTATTTTTATCATAAATCTATATTAGTTAAATCCTTACCTTGGGACGCTTTTGTTGGATTTATTACAAGTTGATTATTAAAGAAATAACCCAAAGATATTTAAAAATAGTGCATTTTTGCCAATTTTCTTGATTAATTTGCGGTAATTTGGCTTAAAACCAAGTCAAAAAATGTTAAATTAGGGCCACAGTACCTAGTTAAGTTAACAACAAAAACATTAGTATATAAATTTAAAAAACTAGAGTTTCAAAATTAAATATATAAAAATATGTTTATTTGCATGCTCTATTTTATAAAAAAGTTTTAAAAAATCAGACGGCTAAAGGTCTGTCTCTCTTTACCAGACTATACAGGATGTAGTCTGTGGGGATTGTTTTACAATAGATTACTTATAATAACGTATGTCCTAAAAGTTTTGGCACACAATATTTATCGTTTTTTTTTAATTTGGAAATTTATTTAAACACTAACTAGTTATCATAAATTACAACTCAATACTTAACTAAACTATACTATCGAATTATGTGGAGTGGCCCATTCTGCTCTACCAGACGCAAATTTCTTCGAATGTCTCTCATGAGGTCCTGGACGGAATTCAGTTCAATTTCTCTTAATTTCTCGTAAATTCGCCGTCCTTATTGTTCTTTTTGGGAGATTCAGACATGGTATTCCCTTCTCGCACTCCGCTATTGTTCTATAAATGGTTCTGCGTGAAATGTTTTCATTCTGGAATATTCGACAGATTTCAGCTTTGGGTATCCGCCCAACTAACTTGTAGATACTTTTTTCTTATTTCTAATTTATACGACATCTTAAAGCGAAAACTTCAAAATAAATAAATCTCAAGTGACAGTAAATAAAGTAAATAAACTTTTGTTTTTCATAGGCAACTTGATATTATTTTGTTTTTGTTAAAATTAAAGACAATAAGTTTTGTGCCTAAACTTTTAGGACATACGTTACATGTTGGAAAGTGTTGATAGGGAATATTTGGTAGGGATTTTAAGCATGTTGTGCTTCTTTTAAAGTACAACATTTCTTTTGCTTCTCCTATCCTTCCTACGCATTACTCAATCCTGTCAGGCTTCGAACTTACTCGAATAAAACGACGTTAATTTTTCGCATTTTTGTCTGTCACAGACTTTTTTTAATAAACCCAATTCAAAGATTTTAATATATTTTCAAGCTGCAAAAGATATTAAAAAAGCTTTTTCTTCTTCCTTTAACCCTTGGCAATTTTTTATTGGAATTAATTATTTAGAAGATTAAAGTTACTTATTATCGTTTAATTCTTGTTTTCCTTTTACGATTTCTTTTACGAGTAGATTCCCAACGCAGGCTCCAAATAGCTTTAATTGGAAAATTGGCCTAATTTAATAGAGACTAATAAATACGGGCCACAACATTGCCTTCCTATTTGCTTGTTAATTGGGTTTTAGAAAATTATCGGTAAAAGGGTATTCTGCTCTTTTTGTGTCTTTAAAGACGATTATTGCTACAAAATACAAGGTGTCTGACTATATTTCGACACATTTTGATCATGAATAGCTTTAAAACAACTAAAGTTATTAAAATTTGATTTTTGCGGAAAGAAATAGATTTCCTTAAAGTTCTTTATTATATCTTCGCCATTTCGTTGGGACTTTTCATCAAAACAAAAACAAAATGGTAAATTTTCCGATATAGCATAACTTTGAAAATTTAAATGGAACACCACATATGTTTTTCCTATCTTAAAATTCAAACTTTTCCCATTAAAAAATGTAACATAAGCTATGGTTTCTTTAAAGGTTGCAGAAAGTATTATGTTTTCAATAATACTACTTTTTAGACTTCCACTGCCTTTATTTTTAACTGATACACGACGTTTCGGGTGGTATCTATCTTAAACCATTTTCAAGTGATTATGACTTAGAAACGGTTGGAGAGAGATAGGGTAGGTGCAGGTAAAAAGGCCTAGCTAAGGGAGATTGGGAATAAAATTAAAACTGTTTATTTAATTTAAAAAATTTTATTGTAAATAAAACCTATGTACTAATTACTATAAGAAGCAAACAAAAAAAAATAAGATTTGGCGTGCACAAAAATAAAATTAATCATTTTCGAAAACCTTGTAAATAGGCGGCCTATTATATACCTTATTATACTATAGTAGGGTAATAACGCCTATAGGATTATAATATACTTAAAAAATAAAATAAACCTGATACATTTGGTAATTTTAATTAACAATAAGAGGAATGCCTTGTTTAAACTTAAATTTTCAAAAATAACAAGATTTTTTTTCTAATGACTTTTAAATTCTCTAGTTAATTAGACCTTGCGTAACCTTGTGAAGTGATCATCGCAATGCTGTTTATAAGCTTTCTTGCCCTGGCCGGGTTCATCAACATAGGTTTTATTCTTGATATTTTTGAATGTCTTTTTAGTAAAGGCCTGAAACAGTATTTATCAGTGATGCAAGCTTGTTAGTTAGAGCTATTTTCTCTACTATAATCTTGCAAAATTTATTGACCAAGCATCATACAATCCTACTTCAGCAAACTTTATAATTCTGTTAAAAAGATCTGTTATTTTGTCATCATTAAGGAAGGATTTTCGGAATAGCTTTTTTCAAACTGATAGTATTTTTGGACCTTTAACTTCTAGCAGCTTTAAATGGGTTTGCGTGCCTCTGCTAACTCCAATTCAGTTTTTAAGCACAATGATCATTTGGAAGACACCGTGGTTGTAGTCACTAAAAATACCAATAATTCAATTGGCACATAGTTCAAATTACTTATTTAAGAGAGAGAAAGAGAAAGAGTGTCTAAATTTTAAAAATTTTGTCTCTACTAGTTGCTGAGAATAGTAGCTTTCATTTTTAGCACTAAGTTCGTTAGCGCTAATGTCTTTAAAACCGCTTAAGCTGTGTTTACGAGCTTTAATATTTGGGTTTTTAGGCACGCCTTAGTGATCGGGGACATTAGTATTGTTCTATTTCTATTTCTATCTTTTTTCTTGGTTTTAGTCCCTTCAGGTCCAATCCACCACTCTCCCCCTTCCGGACTATGCTCTCCAGGGCTTCGTCGGCGAAAAATCTGGATAATCGAGCTCGTAGCTCCCAGAAATTCCAAAAGAAAACAAATAATTCAGCAATCGATGCAATGCATAAATTGTCGACTGTCAAACCAAGATCTGCTACTGGTGTTACGTATAACCTTCACTTTCACTACTGACAGTTCCCATGGCACGCCCATATATTTCCCGCCATTTGAGAAATACCTCGTGTTCACCACCAAACAGGACACCATCAGCTTATAGGAATCTTCGCTCACAGCGCTTAGATCCAGAAGAAAGATGCCGTCAATTTAGCCTGAACCTTTCCTTGATCCCCGAATGTAAACAACGTTCGTACGACACCTCTAGCCGCCACTCTGGGAAGTCCTTTGTAGTCCTCTACGCACGTCCGCACTGTCCGGAGGTCAAACAAAGAGTCTTCTTATTAGTATTGTTGCCAAATTTTAAAGAAAATGCGGCGTTGTCATATCTCGGTAATTGGTAAAGGTTAAATTTTAAAAATTTAGAATCTTACCAAAGTTGACAAGCTTATTATATTGAAATTAAAGTAAATGAAGCAATTAGTAAAATGCCAAATGATATTACGTTCTGCGTTAAACTGGAAAATCTGGCAACAATGACGATATTACTGTTTAATTCTACTTGCCGTCAAATATCGAAATTTATTAATGCACCTTAAGCACCTTTGGACATATTTAAGCGCATCTGAACTGTTTACCTTAAATGTGGAGTTGTCCTGTCTTTGCAACTAGTAAAAATTCGCATTCAGATCTGCAAATGATGTCCTAATATAAATCTGAAGAAGTTAATGTAAGAAAATGCTTTTTGTATTTTAAACTTTTAAAAGTAAGTTAAAGACCTAAAATAATTTAAAAAATAAAATTTGATCACCAATAAAAGCTCTATTTAATAGAGGTTATTTCATTTATAGGTCACTCTGAAAAACAAGGTTAATGAAGGTCCCTTATAGCCGAAAGTGTCGCAATGTCTTGTAAATCACAAGAAGTTTATATATTTTAAAAACAATACAAAATCACAAATTTACGTTTTTTTTGCAGAAATCTTTGAAGGTTTTCTAAGTTTCTAAAGTACCAAAACCGTACAGTGAAAATACCCCTAGGTAAAAAACTTTGTCCTTTTTAAACAGTATTTCTGCCGGTTTCCAAAATCCCAGTGGTCATCCTCAAAATTTTATATCTCCTGTAAAGATGTAATATTAAGAACAATACAACAAAAGCTTCAATACAAAAATGCTTTAATTTCATATCTTTTATTAATCAAGTTATCAAGACAATAAAAAAATATATATGTTAAGGGAAGGTCCAACCATAACTCTGGTGTAACCGGAAATATTTGCTCTTAAATCAATATTCAATTCGCCCAATGAAATGTGCTGTTAAAAGGCAGTAATCACATTTGTAATTACTTTATACCTTTACTCATTCTTGATATTTTCTTAACTTAATTTTCTTGATTATTAAAATAAATAGAAGAATTTAGAAAATCCCTTGGCAATGGGATCAATGTTTTTTTGGCGTATAAATTTATATTGTCAAACAGAAAACCTAAAAAGACCAAAATCTAACAACAATCGCATATTTTATTTACCATCAACCTTTTTTTAGGACCCTTAATACAATAACAAGATAATATCGTTTGGAACTTCATACCTCATTTTTGTATTCAAGAAATCTAATGCCGTGAAAAAAAATGGCAAGTCGTTTTAGTGCCGGAGCCAATTTACGAGTTTGCGGCAATGGCGAAGTTGGGGTTAGATTGTAAGGGCGGTCGTATTCATACGGCCCACAATTTTACCCCCGTTTTTGCTAATAAATACGACTATTTGCGGCATACAGTTGTGAAATGGGGTGGAACGTACTGTATACAAGGGATAGTTTAGAATTTGTGGTATCTTTTGTTGACGCGATTTACTCGTTACTCGCCTTTGCTTTGTTAATCGAAATGATGTGGTTATCTTTGTAAACGATTTACAACTTATCTCTAAACATGTAAAGATGACTTTGTAAAAATCTTATCAGCTCTCAAAATAAAAACTTTTACATATATTTATTAAAAACTAGCTATGATTCCCGGCTTCGCTCAGGAGTTGATATGAGACCCAAATAACCGTTGTTCTCAATAAAGTTCAAATACTCGACAATAGATGGCGCCACTACACTTAATTTCCTAGTTGAAGGGTTGGAAGAATCCTTATATCTTTAAAAATACGCCCTTTAGGGTAAAACGGGAACTTTCTTGTTCGAGGGGGATAAAGGGCTATCACACTATATAAGTCCCTCTATGGTATCGGGACTCCTTTTCAAGTTTTATCGGCACGCACATTTTATCAACTTAGTTTTATTATATACTAGCTATGATTCCCGGCTTCGCTCGGGAGTTGATATGAGACCCAAATAACCGTTGTTCTGAATGAAGTTCAAATACTCGACAAAAGATGGCGCTACTACACTTAATTTCCAAGTTGAAGGGTTGGAAGAGTCGTTATATCTTTAAAAATACGCCCTTTAGGGTAAAACGGGAACTTTCTTGTTCGAGGGGGATAAAGGGCTCTCACACTATATAAGTCCCTTTATCGTATCGGGACTCCTTTTCAAGTTTTATCGGCACGCACATTTTATCAACTTAGTTTTATTATATATAATGATGTGTTAAAATATACAGGGTGTCACAAAATGTTATTGAGAAAATTTAGGGGCAGATTCTATACCAGTCTAAGATTCGAATAGGAAGCTGCCTGCACCTATCTGTTTACCGAATATAGGGTTCCCTAAAAAATTATGGTCAAGGTAATATATAAATTTAAAAAATAACCTCAAAATTTTGAACACATATATGTATAATGGCAATTTAATTTTTTTACTCTACATGACATTACTTATGTATTATCTTTTCTCTCTAATTTTATAAATAAAGACATAAGTTAACTAACGGCAACCAGGAATTATCTTTTTAAAAAATACTTTTATTAAATTAAAATTACAAAAATTATACTTTTTAAAGATGGGTCCAAATTTAATTCATTCTGAAAGCTATGCCGCCAAGTACACAAAAATGATAAAGTAAAGAAACCCTTTTGTGAACAATGATTTATTGCAGCAAAAAATATTTAACCCAACGAGTTTCTAGTACCACGCCACGTGCCACCGGTTTTATAGTAGGACAGAGGCGAAATAAGAGAACGTTTTGTAAGTAGGTGATACGTGATCTAGCAATGTATTTTTTATTATTTATCTAAAAATATGTAATTAGGCTCTGGCCGAGGCTATGTGCATTCGAAAAGGTTTGTTTACTTTATCATTTTTTGTGTACTTGGCGGCATCGCTTTCAGAATGAATTAAATATGGACCCATCTTTACTAATATATATATATATATATATATATATATATATATATATATATATATATATATATATATATATATATGTTAAAGGCTAAAAATCTAACTTTAACACAAGGGTTCGATGGCGATGTGACGACCAGAAACTGATGATAAAGCATATTACAATAAAAGAAATTAAAATAGAAACATAATGTCGTCAGCATGTTGTGTGGACAGGGTGTGACATAACTCCTTCCTCCTGAGATTCAACTCCACGGTCATTGGGGTAGTTGAACATCTTGAAGTTCAAACTCTTTTTTTCTTCATTGGCATTGACTTTTGGCTTCTGGAAGTTTCTTTTCTTCAGTTTTTGTAAACATAGTGGGTTGCGCAGAGGATTATTATTGCATAAATTACAATGGTCCAAGTGCTGGGGTAAATTGATAAATTTTTGTAGAACAGCTCGGGGTTGGTTTTTTTCAATTTAGGCTTTTAGTTCATGTAGTCCATCTAGTTTACCTTTCTTTTTATTTATTTTTTTATCTTTTTGACATCCCAAGAAGGCATATGCCTAAATACCAGAGTACCGTTGGTATCGGGTTATTAGATGTTAACCCATCGTTCCCCTTGTTCTGTCAACGTTGTCCAAGCACTGAAACATGCAGTTATGCATTTCACAGCACCTTTTAGACAACGCGGTAGTGCCACCACGGTCGTTATTTTTAAATAACTACTACCTAAATATGTCTCTCCCGCTGAGAATCGCACCAGGGACCTTCAAAGATTAAAACTCTGTCCACTGCGCCACCAGGAAGACTTCCTGTAAAACGGAACTGATATTTAGGCTTGGTAATATTTCAATGGTATTGTCCAAATCTGAGAAAAATATTGGTTGACTAATCAATATTTGTTTTTGGTTATTGGTTAATTCTTCTTGGCAAATTGTAACTTGGCAACTATTTGGTATATTGATTCGGTAGGTACCAAACAGCTTTTGACTTTCTTCTTGTTGGTTACATTTAAGTTTAGCAATTTCTTCTTCGGGCAGGATAAAGGTCCATTGCTCGGCAGAATCCAGTTGTTTAATGATTGGCTTGGAGATTTTTATTTCTATTTGGTGACAGGTTGAGGTGACCTTGGTGACATCTAGAAGTTTGACGGTGCAGGGGCTGTCATCTTTGATGTCTTAAAGGTCCAGCTTGTCACAAACATAGAAGTGGGCATTGACCTAGGCATTCTTCGTTTCGATATGCGTAGTGCAATTAATTTTTTGAGAGAAATTTATTTCGCGAAATAATAACCTTAAACAGACTCTTTCTCATTAATGGGAAAGAATAAAGGTGATGTTAGTTAAAGTTTTTTGGATTTGTGACAGATATGGTATTTTGATATTAAAAATAAAACAATTTAAATTTTTTAGCGTATTTAACAAATCATCTGCTGACATTGAAATTGCACTTACATAACTAGAAAGATTCTGGTCATTGCCGAACTATAAGATGCCTTGAAAGAATCCAGCCGATGTGTGTTTTAAAAACTATTACAGTTTTTGGTAAATTTTGTATTATATAAACTTACATGTTTTATTAAGTAGCCTTAGAATGTATTAAAAAAAAGGGTTGTCATTATAAAAGGTGTGTCATAAATTTTAAGGTTATTTTAATATTTTAAATGTAGCACTCACCTAACACGAAAATACCTCTCCAGAATTTAATTTAAATTAAAAATTAACTATAATTTAAAAAATCGCTACATATGCAGGGTATTCAGTTACTTTACCGACAAACCTTAATGGTTGAATCATCAATGAAAACTAAAGAAAAAAATTTATATGAGTATCAATCTATATCCTAATCACCTTACTTTTCGAACTACAACCAAAGTATTACAATTTTAAAGAGTAATTTTTTTTAATAATAGCTTTTATACCAACAAAAATGTTATTTTTAGGAAAAATTGGAAATGTGTTTCGTTAATCAAAGGCCGTTTTTTTGACGTACAAGTAAAAATTAAATTTCCTTTTATGTCGGTCGTGGGGGATCTACCGTAAATATGTTTTAAAAAGTATTTTCAGTGCCCATTTAGTTTGTGATTTATTTGATTTTTTTATTTAATAAAGGGTTTGTGCCTGAAAAAATGTCATTAATAAAAAAAGATTATGAATAATTGTTTGTTGATCTTAACAGGTTTAAATATTTTAGATGTGTCTTTCAAAGTCTGCGAAATCTAAATGGTAATAAAGGTATTAAATAAATGAAATTAAGACACCCCATACTTTAAAAGTATAACGTTTATGACACATACAGTGTGCCTATGTAAGTTGGCGTCATATAGAAAACATTTTTGTTATTAATTTTACAAAAAACTTATAGTTTATAAAATGTTCTGCATTGTCCAAAATCAAAAAGCAACCATCAGATATCAAATTTTATCAGTCACCTACAAGGTTTGGTCAAAAATGTAATTTTACTAAGGAATAAAAGACCTGAATTTTTACTAATGCCAAAAATTTTTATAAGTGGAGATGTTTAAAATTTAAAATTACTTTTAAATATGCAATTTTTTCATTTCTTTAATTTTTTTGTGATAATGGTAAAAATTTGGGTTTTTCCATTAATACAATACATTTCAATAATTATAATTTTGAAAAGACAATTTTAAACATTTTTTTTTTTAATTTAGTTACAGCAAAATAAGCATGCACTAATGTACAAACTTAAATTTTGTCGATTTTAGCATTAAAAAAAAAGAAGGAAATATTCTTTTTCTAGATAAACCAAATTGCATATTGAGAAGTAGTTTTTAATTCCAAACATCTTTTCTTTATAACAATTTTCGATATTAGCAAAAATACTGACACTTTGCTTTTGAGCATCGTTTGGCCCAACCTCATAAATGACTGACATAATTTTGATATCTGATGTTTGTATTTTAGGTTTTGAACCATGCAGAATTTTTCATAAAGATATTTTTTTCCTAAAATTATTATTAAAAAAGTTTCCCATATGACGCTAACTTTCGTAGACACGCTGTATAATCATATTAAATTAAAACTATTTTCTATTAAATATTTTTTACAAACTTTTTAAATTACCCACGTAATTTTACTACTTTTAAACCGGCTGAATTACCAGATTTATGATCCATGTTATCTTCGTGGAAAAAAGCATGTTTGTGATTTTATTTTAAAACAAAATAAAAAGTCAAAGCTCCCATATCGATATTTGTGAGCTTTTACGGGATATATTACAAAGCCATACCGGCATCCTGTTGCAATTTCAAATTCCCATATTTGAAGTTATAAAAAGCCGGTCTATATACTTTTGTAGGGACAATAAATGGAAATAAGGGATTCGATAAAATTTGTCAATATTTTTTATTTGGGGAAAGCGGGTTTCGTTTATAAATGGATAGTGGGTTTTAGAACACTTTTACGACTTCCGCTGGCATTATTATATTTTTAATAACATTACTTCTTTCTATTTGACTGAAAAATACTTTAATATTATTATACAGTGAGGATCTAAAGAACGTCCACCCCTTCTAAAATCTAAACCGTTCGTTAAATCCTAATGAAATTTAAAACGATAGTATTTGAGCAAGGTCTCCATTTTTTGACGTATTAATAACAAGTTTGAATGTCACTATGATAGCTGGAAGCCATATAAGAAAAAAATTAATGGAAAAAGAAAATCTTGTGGCACATTATCTTAAAGCGGCGGAGAAGTATTTTTATAAAGTCAGTACCTTTAAGGATGGCAAAATGGTTATACATTAATATATACTCCAATACTTGATTTAGTTGGCAATATTTCCGAAACTAATAAAGTTCGATATAATCAATGTGCTATTTTCTTTTTTTTATATGTTAATGTAATATATAGTGTTTTTTTATAGCCCCCCTTTTTATTTTTAAACGGTTTAATTTAAAGAATGGCTGGGCGCCATCTTGTAAAAAAAAAATGGAAAGAGGGACCAGTACTTTATAACCTTAAAATATAAAGTCAATACCTTTACCAACTACAAAATTACCTAAATTCCTAATTTGGATGGACATATTTCCAAAACTAATAAGGGTGGATGTACTAAAGGTGGTATTTTCTTAAAGCTCTTTAAAAGATGTTTTTAATAGTGATATAATGCACAGTGTGTTTTATTTAAAAAATATATACTTTTTTCCTACCCTGTATAGTATCACCAGTATCACCATTAAGAATATTTTTGAAAAGCTTTAAGAAAATACCACATTAGTTACATCTAACTTTATTAGTTTCGGAAATATGGCCATCCAAATCGAGTATTTAGATAATTTTTAAAGTACCGCCATTTTGTATTAAGTAAAGGTATTTACCTTATATTCTAGGGCTATAAAGTTCTAGTCAGGAGCTTTAAAATGATGTGCCACAATATCCCCCTTTCTATTTAATTTTTTTTCAAGATGACGCCCAGCCGCCTTCTTCAAATTTTCATCTGTCAATTTCACTCTAAAACATGGTATTTATGCATCAATTTCCTATCCCAAAGTTTTTCCTTTTTTATTTGATCCGTTTAAAAAATAAAAGGGGCGGGGGAGACATTAAATAAATGCACTGTACATGGTGATTCATTTACAAAAATATTCTTGTTGTCCTGTACGGTAAATTTTACCAATATTACCATGAAAAAATATTTGAAAAAGCTTTGAAAAAATAACACATTTATTATAGCTATTGTACTCCGGTTACTATTAAAGTTCTTGTCAGAAGCTTTAAAATGATGAGCAACAAGGCTCCTTTTCCCTTTTTATTTCATTAACGATTTAGTTTTTAGGGGGTGTTATTAGGTGCTCACTGTATAGTGCATTCATTAGTGCACGTGGTCAACACTTTTGTATTTTTGAGAAAATACTAAGAATGCTGAGAAGTGATCCTTGATTTACATATACCTTTATTCATAAAACCTATATAAAAACACTTTTAATCAAAATTTAAGTAAAAAGTTAAAAAACAACACAATAAAAATAATATCTAAATATGCACTGAGGGGCAAAAACTTTGAAAAATGTATTTTTTTTAAATTAAAAAGTCCGTTTTTTTCTGGCGATCACCTCTGCATGTCCGATATCCAAAAGATTGATTTTGACATATATGTGTATGTGAACATACCGTTGTTATATTACCATTTAAAAGACCTTTATGAAGATACTACAGTTAGTATTTTTAACTTAATAAGTTTTGGAATTTTGGCCATTTAAATCAGGTGTTTACGTAATTTTTAAAACAACACCATTTTGTAGTAATACAGGTATTAAATTTATATTTTAGGGTTAAAAAGTACTCGCCGGGAGTTCAAAATGATGTGCTACAAGACTACTCTTTTCCGTTATTGTTTTTTACATTGTATCTGCCATTTCTTGCCTACAATTTGGTTTGTGGTCTTACTAAAAAGCCCTCAAATGTTCTATGCAAAAATATGAAACAATTCAAAACCTAAGAGGGGAGTTCTGACTTTGAACACGTACTGTAAGGTTACGTTCATGAATCATTACAAAGTACATTTCTTACATTTCTGTTTACAGAGGTCGTTCCTAAATGTATTATTTATTACACTGCTTTCTGTCTTACACCCCTGAAAATAGTCTGGAAATGTAACTCTGTATTACATTTTTTACCTTGCTCACAAGCGCGGTAATAATTTACCGATTTTGCGCATTTCTTATTTGTCTCCTAAGAGAATAGGAAACAAACAAAATTTTTACAAATTTTAAATTTAAAATTTTTAAAAAGAAACAAGACATATGTTGCTGATGCTACTATGGTTGTCAGGAACAAATTCGTTTATTTTTAGGCTCTTTAATTTAGGTACTAATTTTTCTCCAAACCACAAAATACCTACAAACTTTTTATATACAAAATAAGAATATCTTAATACAAACACAAACATACAGGTTTTTAAAATCATTATTATTGGATTAGTAAGTATTGATTTGTTTATAAATTGATTTATATATTAAAATTGTAATTTATATTAGTTTATAAATAAACAAATAAATAAATAAACAACTGTTCAGGTTTTTAAGCCTATCACTAAACCTGATTTGGAAAACAAACGCAGAGCTATGCAGATATCTCTTTGGCAGGATCTTAATTTATTATTGGATTGGGGTGCCAAAATCTCGTCCATTTTAATGCATCCAAAACACAATCATGTTCCTTGTCGCGAAAAAGAGTCATCAAATACTCATTCTCTACTTATGAGCGGCCAAGTTTTACAGAGCAAAGACACCTTCAATCTTGTGGGCGTCACATTTGAAAGTAACCTTAACTGGCATAAACACATTGTATCTATAGCCACGGCAGCTTTAAAAAGCTTGGATTTCTCTTTCGAGCCAAAAAGTATTTTTCCCTTTATAATTTATACACTTTATATGTGTCCCAAATCCGACCTCCCTTAGAATATTGTTCTCATATCTGGGGCATGGCGTCCCCACAATCCTAAGCATTCTTGATTCTATTCAAAGACGAGCTGTTCGTCATCATTAATGATCCTTCACTTACAGAAATGCTTCCTTCTCTTACACAACGTCGGGCTGTGGGGGATTTATCGCTTTTTATAGGTACTTCCATGGCTTCTGCTTTGAAGAATTATCCAGTATATATCCTACACTCACGGTTCCCAACAGAGAAACTCGTGGTTCAGCGCGTATGCATCCCTATACGGTCCAACTGGACAAGCCCTGAACTTCCCACTTTGTTCGTTCTTTTATCCTTAGAGTTTCTAGAATGTAAAACCTGCTGCTCGCGGAGGTCTTTTCTTCCCCCAAACCTTCAAGTATTTAAGTCTCGTGTCAAAAATTCCCCCTTATCTCGCTGAAGACACCCACGGTACGTTAGTATTTAGGCTCTTAGCTTTCGTGGTTTGTTCAAAGATAATTTTTTTTTTAATATTTAACGTTAATTCACGTTACATTTCCTGAGTAGCGTTTAAAAATTGCTTTTACAATGTAATACATTTCAAATGTCATTTTGATTCCATTACAGAGTACAAGGATTACTTTACATTTTATTTATGAACGCACTCTAGGTATATTTCCTCAGTAATAAACATACCATTTTAAAACTAAGATTATTAAGCAAAAATTAAACTTTTAAATTAATAATGTGACTTTTTTAACACGCTTTTATTAGCTTGGGTTGTAACTATCTATCTATGTAACGGAATCTTTGAGCCTAACTTTTACCAACTTCCAGCGATTCAATTTCTTTGAAACTTTGCACACGTATCAAGGACCGATGACAATGCAATAATTAAAAACAGTATCCCGTTATCCTGATTAGGACCGCCAGGATAAATAAATTCCTTTACAGATCCTCTGTGTCTCTTGACAAAATGGCGAAGGAATTTTTAGTGAATAAACTGGAGCATTTATTTTTAAAAAACTAATTGATATATCGAACTAAAAAATGAAAAATAAATAATAGTTTTAAAAAACTAAAAAACACGCTTTTATATGCAACCGAACTAAAAATTAGAAAATAATTTTTCATTACAAAGAGTTTGTCACTTCAGAATAAAAGCGTGGGGTGCTTAATATATTAAATGTTATAATTATTCTATTTGCAAATATCTATGAGGGAAAAGTTATGAAAAAATAGTAAAATGCACCCTCACGCTTTTTACTCTGAAGTGACAAACTCTTTGTAATGAAAAATTATTTTCTAATTTTTAGTTCGGTTGCATATAAAAGCGTGTTTTTAGTTTTTTAAACTATTATTTATTTAAAAGATCAAGTTTAAAGTACGCAAAACTATTAAATAATTTTAAAATATTAGTCCAAAAAGCCACATAATTTTTATCTTCGTAAAAATAGCATAATTTTATCCTCGCAAGTAACACTTTTTAAATTACATTACCGGTATACGTTAACTTTCAAAAGGAAACTACGCGTGTTTGTCTGAAGGAAAAATTTATTTTAAAGTTGGAATTTAACTTAGCCTCCGCTCAACTTTTTCAATTACACCGTATATTAAGATAAAAAGTAACACGTAAACTTTTAATGCAGTTGCCGTAATTCGCAAAATTTCATTAAACTTTTTGTATAATAAATTAGCTGCCACTAAATGGCACGAAAACTAATTATTAGATCTATAAATACAAAGTAGTTAGCAGATTTGTAATCAGATATTTTGCCTTAATATTAGGGGCTTTATGAAGATTTAGAGGACCTACCGGGTGTCAAATAGTTTAGTAGATGAGCCATAACTTTTTTTTAATCTTTAGACACCATCCACGAAGGCTAAAAGCCTAAATACTAACGTACCGTGGGTGTCTTAAGCAAGGTAAGAGGAAGTTTGTTAACACGGGACTTAAAAACTTGAAGATTTGGGGGAAAGGAAAGACCTCCGCTGGCAGTCGGTTCCACAGTCTAGAAACTCTAGGGATAAAAGAACGAACGAAATGGGAAGTTCGGGGCCTGTCCAATTGGACCGTATAGGGATGCATACATGCGGCACCACGAGTTTATCTGGTGGGAGCTGCAAGAGGAGGGACTATACTGGATGATTAGTCGGGGCAGAAGCCGTAAAAGTATCTATAAAAGAGCGATATGTCTCCCACAGCTCGACGATAGGCAAGAAAAGAAGTCTTTGAGTAAGCAAAGGATCATTATAAGACAAACAGCTCTTCTTTGAATGGCATCAAGAATGCTGAGGGCTGTAGGGGATGCTATTCCCCAGACTTAAGAACAATATTTTAGAAAGGGTCGAGTTTAGGACACATACAAAGTATATAAATTGGAAGGAGAAAAATACTTTTTGGCTCGGAAAAGAAAACCAAACTTTTTGAAGCCTCGGTGGCTATAGATATAATGTGTTTATGCCAGTTAAGGCGTTTCTGAAATGTGACGCCCACAAGGTTGAATGTGCCCCCGCTCTGCAAAACCTAGCCACTCATAAGCAGAGGGTGAGTGTTTGATTATTTTTTCGCAACAAGGAACATGATTGTGTTTTGGATGCATTAAATTGAACGAGATTTTTGGCGCCCCAATCCAATATAAAATTGAGATCCTGTGAAAGAGATATCTGCATCGCCCTGCTTTCCAAGTCGGGTTAAAAGATTGGTTTGAGAACCTAAAAAGTGGAGTGAAGGGTAGGTACTATTGTCAGCATAACTATGAATGGGATTGATTGTGGAAGAATAGAAGGTCGTTGATGTGAAGAAGAAACAAAGTTGGTGCTAGTACTGAACCCTGAGGCACTCCAGCAATAATTTCGTGAAAGATTGAAGAGTGGCCATCAACAATGCCTGAAATTCGTCGATTAGAAAGATAACTGGAGAGCCAAAAGCAAAGTTTAGTTGGAAGACCGTAGGAGGGAAGTTTATTGAGAAGTGCGTCATGCCAGACCTGGTCGAAAGCTTTAGATATATCAAAAGCAACGATCTGGGACTCACCTAGAAACTCAAGAGACTTGTTCCAGTTGTGTGAAACGAAGGAAAGAAGATCTGCTGTAGATCTCTTGTAACGAAATCCGTATTGCCTGTCATGTAAAATTTTATGTTTTTCTAAATACCTAAGAATTTACGAGTTAATGGATTTTTCCATTACTTTACAAAGCATTAATAGGAGTGAAATGGATCTATAGTTGGATGGAAGAGATTTAGATCCTTTCTTGGGAATAGGCTGAATACGTTCAGCTCTCCAGCTGTCTGAAAATATACCCGTGTCATAAGAAATTCGAAAGAGCCTAGTTAAAATATGTTCAGGAGTACATTTTTTTAAAACGATTGCTGGTATTCCATCCAGCCCAGAGGATTTCTTGGTGTTAAGAGAAGAAAGGAAACGCTTAATGTGTTTTACCTTAAGAATAATATTGCGTATTTTGTGAGGAACTGGGCGAATAGTTGGAATTGGATGATTGACAGGTAGATGAAGGGGTTGAATTGGAAGCAAATTGTTTAGCAAATTGTTCGGCCTTTCCTTTATATGTAGAAATAATTTTTGGCCTACTTTATTTTTTGAGAGCCATTTGTATTATTGCAGCAGGCTCTGATCCATTATCTATGACTTTATTTTTAATTCAATTGCAAATAAATGGCTATCGTTAGATTTGTCAAAATTCTTTACGAAAAGTACTTTTCTTAAAATGGTTGCCGTTTGAAAAATAATAGTCAGACATGAAAATGTCAATTTTCCAAAGTGCTTTATAGTAGAGGAGGTAGCGCTATGTTTTTCATACCAATTTTATACCGAATGAATTTTATTTGTAGCAGTTAAATAGTGTTAGATAGTCAGCAGGATGAGCATCAGTCGCCGCTCCTGATGGAGTCAACGGTACCAGTATATGAAAGTCGTTAAAAAAGTAACAGAAAGTAGTTTTATACCTTGTCAAGATTTGTGAGACAATTTTATAATGAGTTTTTTATCAAAAGAACGAATCAAATTCTATTATATGCTAAAAATAATATACGATTTCTATTTCTTAAGCCAAAAACTAATAAAAGTATTTTTAAAATTCTTGACTTTGACAAATAAGCACCTGTAACCTGTGGCAGCCAGGTTATTTCAGGTGAAACTATCCTTATAGCATAATGTAGTGTTTAATTATTTGCATTAGAACTGCAGGAAATAAACCCAGCAACCCCTATATCACCGAATTTCTCGTGACAATCTCTATCCATTGATATAAAAATATATGGGATATTCCATTTAAAAAATACGTGAATGGTGCTGTAACCCTTTTGTCTTTGTTTCAAATGTTTTTCTGATTAGAGTAATAAATTCTACGAAAAAAAAATAAACGAAGTAGCTATAGTCGATTTTTAAAAAGTTCAAAAATTAGGCCCTGTTTACTTTAAAAATTGTGGCAACCACTGTCTAATTTAACCGTTAATTGTTACTCCACATATAGATTTTTTTTAAAAAATTTTTTAAATTGTTTAATTATTTTTTAAAAACCTATTTAAACTTTTTCTCTACAATATACAAAAATAGGCCATGAACTCGTTTAAGAAAAATACGAAATTTGTCGCAGCATATTTATGGCACTGACCATTCCTCCATTAAAAGTCCAGCTAACGTTTTTTTATTATTTTGGCAATATAAATAATCAACTGTATAAATTTCGGAATGTATAAAATAAGTTTGTGATTAACTTTTTTGATATCTTTATATACGTAACTGACGTATGATCCACCATCTTCCATAAAGCTGACTATTATTTTTATTTTAAAATAACCTAACGAACTGTGTCAAAAATTTTGACACGGTATAAAATTACTTTTTAAATATTTTTTCGGACTTTTAGATGCTGTCATCGTTGAATCCACCGCTACTTGGGCAGCTGACGCTCGCCGCTGTTAAATATAAGAAAACAACTGTAACTTATGAAATTTTTAGTCTGTATAAAATAACTTTTTAAATCTAGCGCTACCTCCCCTACTATTATTCCTTTCGTTTATATCAGACACTAAAACTTTGCGATTGTATTTTTCCAACATCACCGAGTGTCATCAGATTAAATATTTAGAATGACTATAAAAAATCATGTAGGCTTTAAAAAAGTTTTAAAATAATACATTCTGACTTTGAGTTGTCTCAGGAATTCAAAATAATTAAACATACAAGGTGTTCCATCTAAAAATTTAAAATTAGAGCCATTTTCGAAAGTTGGAAGTTACTGGAAAGTAAGAAATATGCAAGAACTTTTCTTTACTCATTTCATTTACCTATACCAAGTTTCATTTGGATATGTCTAATGCTCTACAAGTTATGGCATGTCTTATAAATTCGTTGATACCCGGTATAGTGTGCCGATTTACATATTAATGTTAATGACTTTATAACAAAACTACTCTTCTTATTGGCAACTAATTTAACCGACACCGTATAATTCTTTTTAGGAGTAAAATATGTTCATTAAAGTAAATAAAGTTTTTAGTAGAGGCACTGTCTAGCAAGATTTAATATACCCGTATACAATTTTAACAAGAGTGCAGATATAACAGATACATTTTAACAAATGTCTTACAAAGACAGGTTGTGCAAAGATGACGTATTTAACCGAAGACCATACTGGCCGAAACTATTATTATTACACTTTACTTATACAGGGTGATCAAACTTAAGTCGGCAGTATTGTTATTTTTTTTAATTATTGCAGATAAAGGGTGTTTTTTAGGTTGGATAGAACTTTACATGGCAACAACTGTCAGACTTAACTGTAAATCTGACACTGTTCATAAAATGTATTTCCAGTACACTTTGGCAAATAATCATGAATAAACTTACGCTTGACCAACGTTACCAAATTATCCAAATTTACTTTGAAAATCAGTCATCAGTTCGCCAGATTCATAAAAGACTTCGTGAATTTTATGGGCCACACGATCGTCCATCTGAGTTAATAATTCGTCGTACTGTGGATAGATTTCGTACCACGTACTCTTTACACGATGTGAAAACACCACTACGTCGAAGGAATGTGCGTAATGAAAGAAATATTGCCGCTGTGCGTGAAAGTGTGGAAGAGAATCCAAAGTTATCCATTCGTCGTCGGTCGCAACAAGTTGGGCTCTGTCCGTCAACTACCTGGCAAATTTTGCGGAAAGATCTTGATCTATACCCCTATAAGATCCAACTGGTGCAAGAATTAAAGCCGCAAGATCATGGCCTGCGTCGTCGTTTCGCTAACTGGGCATTAGGACAGCTGGAAGGTGACCCGTTGTTTTATCATAAGATTTTGTTTAGCGACGAGGCTCATTTTTGGCTTTCTGGATTTGTGAATAAACAAAATTGCCGGATATGGTGTGATGCTAATCCACAGGAAATCCAACAGACTCCATTACATTCAGAAAAAGTGACCGTGTGGTGTGGTTTACATGCTAATGGGATCATCGGACCTTATTTTTTTAAAAATGAGGCTGGACAGAACGTTACGGTCAATGGAGAACGTTACCGAACCATGATTTATGAATATTTGTTTCAAAATATGGATGATATTGATCCAGACGAGATGTGGATGCAACAGGATGGCGCTACATGCCACACGGCGAACGAAACTATCGCCTTGTTGCAGACAAGGTTTGGCGACAAATTAATTTCGAGAAATGAACCTGTTACCTATTCACCCAGATCCTGTGATTATTTTCTGTGGGGCTCCGTCAAGTCATTAGTGTATGCTGATAAACCAGCAACGATAGAAGCCTTAGAAGCCAACATTACTCGTGTTATTCATGATATACGACCGGAAGTACTCGAAAAAGTCACTCAAAATTGGACTAAAAGAATAGCCTATCTGGTAGACTGCCGCGGTGGCCACATGCCGCAAATAATTTTTAAACGTTAATGTAATAAGTTGTTCTTTTACATAGCATTATGTTTTCGATCACAATATATTTACTTTCATATTTTTTATAGATTAAAGTTATATCATCGTTAAAAAACACCCATTACAAGGTCGGATTTTTAGCTGATTAACGGGCTATCTACAGATCAACAATTAAACATCAGGTTTTTATTTATCACCATTCAAAAGATCCATAAATATTTACATACGATATGTCCAATTTTTAATAGTTTCCGAAATATGGTTTAGAGGTTTCATAGTAAACTAGTATTTTTTAAATAAAACATTTTGTATAATGCATTACCAATAATAAGATATTTTTAAAAGCTTTAAGAAAATAACGTATTAAATATATCTACCTCTTATAGTTTTAAAACTATTGCCATACGAAGATGAAAATTATGGCAAATTTTTATAATATCTTCAGCAATAAGTTATAAGCACTAAGCTTATAGATAAAATAGAAATTTTATCTACTATTTTTGACGTAAAAACGTCTTATAATTCGATGGAGAAGGCTGCACGCACAAAAAAACATGACTCATGCGGCGTTACCTCGCATGTTCCATTTAAGACTTGAAGTGCAAGCGAGAGGCACAAACTCGGCGTTCGGCAGCATTCACAGGTATCTATGTTTTATAAAAAATATAGAATTTTCATACAGGGTGGTCAAAAATAGCTATATTAAAAAACCCCTAAAACTAAAATGCAATTTAACTACGTTTTTATACCATCTATAAATTTACAAAATTGCTTAAATATAAAGATTTGCAACATACTTATTAGCATTTAAAAAAATACAGGAAGTACCAAAAATTTTTGACGTGATAACGTCTTATACTTCTATTGACCCGGCTGCATGCATCAAAAAAACATGACTCATGCTGCGTTACTTCGCGCTTTCCATTTAAAGCTTAAAGTACAAGCGAGAGTGCGGGACGAGCGACAAAGAGGTACAATCTCGGCGTTCGGCAGCGTTCGACATCTGTTCCTATCCCACTTGAGTAAGAGGTCCGCGTGGACAGCTGCTATACAATAATACATTTACATGTTTTCGTTAAGTATGAAGTGCAGTGAAAAGTGACTGTGGCGTCAATTATTTATAGCAACGATAATTGCGAACCATTCCATTGGTATTTTCCTATGACGTTGTCACGTTCAACTATCGTCAGTAAACCGACTTTGCTACAACCGATTTTTTATATTTAAACCGTGATAATTGATGTGGACTTTTTTAAAGCTCTTTCATAGATTGTTTAAACGGTTATAAAATATACATGATGTTCCATTCAAGAAAAGTACATTTTTCCAATAAAACGAGAGCCCGATGTTCAACTGTTTGTCTGTTGGCACTACGTTAATCACCGAAAAAAATACTAGTATTGTTAATTTAACTGACCTCGTACCTGCATTATTAACGATTTTAGCAAAAGTACTGACTGTCGTTTATTAGCGAAATATAAAGGTACCTACACACACAATGCGTGGAACGGAGATGGTCTAACGCGCATAGAACACCATCAGGTAGAGGTTAGACATACTCTGCCAGCAGGATGACACATAATATGCCTTTTAAATTAGCGTGTATAAAAAAAATAAGTTTAGACAATAAAAATCTTGAAAAATAAATATATTTTTTTTTTATTGGTCAAAACTTACTATAAGTAATTTTTGGAAATGGGACGGTTATTACCTAAAATTGAAAAAAGCCTTAAATCCCAACTTACGAGGTTTTGCGAGACCACCGATAGTAATAATATGGCAAAATAAATGTGGTTACAACCATAATTCTTGATTTCATATTACGGAACCGTTAATTCAAAAGAGTAAAAAATGGCTACTGGCGGGGTCACGGGGGCGAAACATGAAAGTTGCGAAAATTAATGAGACATAAATTATACAAAAACTTCCCCGAACAAATGCTAGAAGGAAATTAAGAGTAATAGCATTGGGGCGAGATTTTTATTCCACGCAGGAAAAACATGCAAAAAGAGTGATTTAAATTCTGGAATAATAAAACTTAAAACTTTTATTTACGTTCACGGAAAAGTTTTGTCCCTTTTCGCACAAAGTTGAGCCTTTAATTATAATTTTGTTGTGACAGGACCAAATGTTTAAAGAATGTCTTTTGGGTAATTGCTTTAGACTCGGAATGGGCAATTGCTTATTTATTTTTAAAGCGCATTTAAACAGAAGTTTAATGGCATTTTTTATTGCATGAATTAATAGCTCTTGTGTCTAAGAATATTATTAACTTGTTATAATAATTAGGCTTGCAAAACCACACTTAATTTTTTGTTATATTTCTTCTTATATTTTAAGTTTTAGCAAGCTTTAATTAGCATTACTTGTATGTTTGTATGGTTGTAACTTCTCCTTTAACTGTGCGCCCTCTGTTGGAGATTTACAATACCAATGACGCAAAATAATGGACAAGTTTTATGTTACTTTTTACTAAATCAGAACCAAAAATTGAAAATATACTTAAAAAAAACTAAAAAACATGCTTTCATATCGTTTTAAGATTATTTTCAAAATTGTTTTTAAATTTTTAGTTTGATGTACTTAAAAAGCGTGTTTTTAAGTTTTTTTTAACTATATTTATTATAGGGCTATTTTAAGTTTCTATATTAAGTTTTTTGCCCACAGCCCCCTTACAAAATCCACACACGAAGAATAGCTAGAAATATTTTTTTGCTTTGTCAGAAAAGTTCCTTTTAACCCATAAATATTTTAATTGTTAAAAATAAAACCAAAATTAAATTTTGCATACAGGTTTTTTTTAATTACTAATTAACACTAACTTGGTATTTTCTACATTACCATAAAGGGTGTCCAGAAACTATCAGGAAACTTTAAGGATTAATTCCTTAATGAAACTTAGAGAAATCTTTTAAAAATTTGAATCATCATCAATCATGAAGTAGAAAAATATAGAAAATTGCAATAAGCATTTGCTTATACTTAGAAGCAAAAGCATTTACTTCTTTTTATTCATATGGCCCATTGTATCATACAGCGATATAGCCATGCCAAAAAATTGTTTGCAAATTGTACGCAAAAACCGTTCATGGAATACAAAAACAATTAGGAGCTTAAATTTGTTACAAATTAAACAAGAATTCAAAAAATATTTTTATTTTGGGAAAATACAGTGACAAACCATTTTTAAAAATATTTACGGTAAATCCCCTACAGTGACATAGGTAAAAATTTAATATTCTTTGTACGTAGAATTATCCTTTGATTCAAAGAAAAAGTCTATTAAGTGTTTCTTAAAAATATTCAAAATTCTAAAATTGAGGCGTTTTTCTAAAAGGGGCCTAGTGGTCGATAGGCCTTTTTTCCGGAGATCATTTAAAATGAATGTTTTAAACTACAAGTCTTGAAATTTTTGTAGCAATTTGGCAACGCTGTGCGTTGTTGTTAAGGTTTCTCTGACATCCCTTTAATATAAAATTATATGTTTACTAAATTTCACTTGGCCTTTTTTAAACCAACATTTTGTCTATGGGCCTTTATTTAAGAGAATGTTTTGTTAAGGTTTCTCTGACATCCCTTTACTATAAAATTATATGTTTACAAAATTTCACTTGGCTTTTTTTAAACCAACATTTTGTCTATGGGCCTTTATTTAGAGAATGCCTCAATTTTAACTCTATGTTTTTCAAAAGTAGCACGATTAGGACATAAGATTCCTTTTTATTTAATGGAGAATTGCACCTTAGAGTTTGACGGCAGAGTTACTGGACACCCTGTAGATGCATAAACTTTTTTCTATTTACGTTTAATAATAATAATTAAATTAGCTTATACAGTGTGTCTACGTAAGTTGGCGTTACGAAAATAAGTTATTCCATATAAAATGTCTGCATGGTTCAAAACCTAAAATGCAATCATCAGATATCAAATTGGGCCAGTCATATACGAGGTTTGGCCAAATATGTAATATTTGCTTAAGAGCAAAGAACCTGTATTTTTGCTAATATCGTAGATTCTTATAAGGAAAAGATGTTTAGAATTAAAAAATTACTTCTAAATATGCATTTTTGTTAATTTCCAAAATATGATTTTTTTTATGCAAAAATCATGAAAATTTAAGTTTGTACATTACTCCATTGTACATTCTACTTGTTTTAATTACAATTCATTTAAAAACTTTATTTAAAAATGTCCTATAACATTTATAATCCTAAAATATATTAATGTACAAACCTAAATTTTGACCAATATAGCAGAAAAAAACCTTTTTTAATTCTAAATATCTTTTTTTTATAACATTTTGCAATATTGGCAAAAATACAGGCACTTTACTCTTGAAAAAAAATTACATTTTTGGCCAAACCTCGTACATGACTGACAAAATTTGATGATTGCATTTTAGGTTTTGGACCATGCAGGACTTTTATAAGAAATAATTTTTTTCGTAAAATAAATAATAAAAAAGTTTCCCATATGCCGCCAATTTACGTAGACACACCTAAAAACAAGAAATAAAACACTTATTATTTATTTTAAATACTTTATTTTTAGTAAAATTTTTACATATTTACATAACTATTGGAACTGATGACCTTTTTTATTTACAAAATTGTTTAACTAAGCCAGACTTTCAACTACCTAACTAACTAAAAATAACTAATTTACATCTTTTTTAACTTTATCTAGTGCACATTTTTAGAATAACTTTGGTATTATTTATTTTAAACAAATAGTTTGCTGGTGCTACCAGATTTACCACCGCGTAACTTTCGTCTTCGTTTATATCATCCAGAAAATTGGTTCTCAGGACCGCTTCTCGTAGTTTCCGAATGAAATCGCATTTTTCCATCTCCTCTCTAGCTTTCTTTTTGATTTTCCTCACCCTCTCTTTCTCTGGTAAGTAACTGTATTTTTGTCTTTTATAATCTCCCAACAAGGACCTTCCTGGACGGTCATGTTTCTGGGCTTCTCTATGTTTGTGCTTTCCAACCCTTCTCTCGATCGTTTGGTCTGGTCGGGTTATGATTTTAACTCTGCATTTTGGTTGGTTGCAGATCCAAACACTACCACCATTAGTTTTAAAATAATGGTGAAAGAAAGTGTAACCATTTTCAAATAATAAGTCTTCCATTTTGAACAAAAAAGTTTGCAAATAAGAAAGTTGTCAATAACACCTCGAAAGATCAACTAAAGCTGTGTTGAAAGGCTGAATATACATTATATTTATAATACCAAAAGATTAAAATTACCTGTTAGAAAAGATCATTAATTGGTTTTTACCTAGAAATGGCAATAAAACTGGGTTAAATTTACTAATATTGTGTAATTGTATTATGGTTATATCACACTAATTACCCTACCTGGAATGAAATTTTATTGTGTACAGTAGACTGGGCCAAAAATGTCGACTTTTTTCTGAAAAATACAGGGTGATTCAAAAATGATCACGAAACTTAAGGGGATGATTCTACTTGACAAAATAAGGGTAGAGCTTCATATAAATTTTTTAAAATGTCATTCGTTTTTGAGTTACATGCCGTCAAAGTTCAATTTTTATTTTGGTTTTTCGCCATGTGCATTTATTTTTTAACCAATCCAGTTGATATTTGGCATACAAATCGAGCTTTGCAGATTCTAAAATTCTAAGATAAAAGTACTTTTTTAAATACCTCCAGAGGACACTTTACCTAAAACTTAAAATTTATTTACATCATAACTTTATTATTTTGACAGATATTGCAGACCTGGGGAGCCATTTTATAGACAATCAAAAACTTAAAAATAAGGTACACCTTTATTAAAGTCGATAAACCTCACCGTTCAGGCACAAATAGACATTAAAGTTTTCAAAAGAGTACCTTATTTTTTAAGTTTTGATTGTCTATAAATTAGCGCCCCCAGCTTTGCGTCAAAATAAAAAAGTTATGATGTAAATAAATTTTAAGATTTTAGGTAAAAGTGCCCTCTGGCGGTATTTAAAAAAGTACTTTTATCTTAGAATTTTAGAATCTGCAAAGCTCGATTTGTATGCCAAATATTAACTGGATTGGTTAAAAAATAAATGCAATATGGCGAAAAAACCAAAATAAAAATTGAACTTTGACGGCTTGTAACTCGAAAACGAATGACATTTTGAAAAAAATTATATGAGGTTCTACCCTTATTTTGTCAAGTAGAATCACCCCTCCCAGTTTTGTGATCGATTTTTGAATCACCCTGTATATCCAAAATATTGTTTAGGATGACAATAAATAATAGTTTAAAAAACTAAAAAAACACGCTTTTATATGCAACCGAACTAAAAATTAGAAAATAATTTTTCATTACAAAGAGTTTGTCAGTCACTTCAGAGTAAAAAGCGTGGGGTGCTTAATATATTAAATGTTATAATTATTCTATTTGCAAATATCTATGAGGGAAAAGTTATGAAAAAATAGTAAAATGCACCCCACGCTTTTTACTCTGAAGTGACTGACAAACTCTTTGTAATGAAAAATTATTTTCTAATTTTTAGTTCGGTTGCATATAAAAGCGTGTTTTTTTAGTTTTTAAACTATTATTTATTTTTCATTTTTAGTTCGATATATCAATTAGTTTTTTAAAATAAATGCTCCAGTTTATTCACTAAAAAATTTCTTCGCCATGCATTCTTGATTTAAAGCTAAAGTGGCCACATAATTTTCACCTTTTAGAACTCCGTATTTCTATGTATTTTACACCTTTTATTATAAAATTGAAAAAAGTCAATTAACAAAAACGCAGCAAGTTATGCATCAATTGCCCTTGCGCATTCGCCATAATTAAAAACGATTATTAAGGAATTTATTTATCCTGGCGATGGCGGTCCTAAAATCAGGATAACGGAATACTGTTTTTAAATTATTGCATTGTCATCGGTCCTTGATGCGTGTGCTAAGTTTCAAAGAAATTGAAAACTAACCAGAACTAACCAGTTCACAGTATTCCTCCTTCTTTTTTTGCACACAATTCTTGATTTTCATTTTTTAGTTCGATATATCAATTAGTTTTCTGCGGTCATGTGATATTGAAATGTTTCACGAACTATTTCGTAATCTAATCATTTCATTTAAAGCTTCACTGTTGCATGGGGTTTCAGAACGCAACTACTCCGAACAAGTTTCAGATTGGTCTACATGTAACGGGGTTTGTACCCGTTTAACGGGGGTTCTTGTTAACCCCATGGTCTTCCTGTCGTTTGCCGAGGGGTTGCGTCCTATGGGTGGACGCACGCTTGTTTAACTAAGGTGTTGCAACCTTATCCTGGTCCCCAACCCGTCGGCAAATGTTGTCAAGTTCGATTATTCAATTGTCTAATCTGGCGCATCCGCCAGAACGTACGATTTTCACTTTTCCGGTTTTCCTGGAAAATGCTGGAACTTAACGGGATACTGTTTTTAAATTATTGCATTGTCATCGGTCCTTGATACGTGTGCAAAGTTTCAAAGAAATTGAATAGCTGGAAGTTGGTAAAAATTAGGCTCAAAGATTCCGTTACATAGATAGATAGATGGATAGATAGTTACAACCCAAGTTAATAAAAGCGTGTTAAAGAAGGAAAATCGTGGTGGACATTATTAATGTTTGGAGGTCTATCTCCTTTGATTTAGATTTTAATTTATATTTTCATTTTTGCGTCAAAGCTACCTTTGTTGTCAAGGTGAAAAAATTCTGCTCATGCACCTTAAATTAAATTCCCTACAACAAACGTCTTATTAAAGATTTTCGCCGGACAGACCGTTTTCCGAATAACCAAACTTTAAACATTGATATATTTTTAGGTTTACCCTTTTTATTTTGGCATTTCTAACTAACAAAAAAATATAAACATGCCTGTTGTTTCTGGCAGATGGTTTCTTCTTAAACCTTTTTGCCTTTTATAGGATGGAAAAATTAAATTTGATATATCGTTATATAACATAATTGAGGATTGATTGATCTATTTACACGTTTTTGTACTTCGGTTTAATCAAAAATAGCTGCTACTTAAAAAATTAAATGGCACCACCGATATATAGACTATGACTGAATCTGAATACAATGATACTCACATGTCAATTTTTGATACATCAGCTGTCAAAAATTTATTTTTAAAACTTCATTCTAGAGTGCCATAATTAAGCTAAAATGTTTATTTTTAAGTCAAGTAGCCATGGAAAAATGAATTTAACCCTGTTTTGTTTACAACTCCTCAGGGCGGAGTCAAAGTTTGCAAAATCCTATTTATGAACAAAACTATTTTTTTAATGGTACGAGGGTGGCTCGTTAGCATATTATTTCGAATAATTTGGTACCACATAGGCGGTATTCAGTAAAACTTTTCTGAAGAGCACATAATAAATTCATAATGTGGTCATAAATCGATATTATCATTAAGTATAATGATTAGTTTATAATTATTTTAGTAAATGCTTCTTGAATACAAACCTTTCCCAAAATACCGCTTATGTGCTACCAAAATAATTCTTAATTAAATTTTCTTTTGGAATTTGCTTACGAGCCACCCTCACTCAACTTGAAAAAGGAGTTGAGGACTATAAATAGGATTTTGCAGGCTTTGAATCCGTGATTCATAAAAAAACACTTAAATTTTCATGGCAACTGGCTTAAAATAAACCGTTTATCTTAATCATGGCACTTTAGATTAAAATTTAAAAAAATAGCAGAAATGTCAAAAAAATGACTTGTAAGATGTAATTGTAATCAGAATTTCATGTTCTATCGAAATAAGATAAATTATACCGTTGGCGCCATTTTAAAAGTTTAAAGTAACAGTAATTTTCAGTTAAACTTGAGTAATATAAAACAAGTATATAGATTTATCAATCTACAATTATGTCGAAATATCAATACACCAAGTTTCATTTTTAACACGCTTTATTAACTTGGGTTGTAACTATCTATCCATCTGGCTATGAATGTAACGGAATCTTTGAGCCTAATTTTAACCAACTTCCAGCTATTCGATTTCTTTGAAACTTTGCACACGTATTAAGGACCCATGACAATGCAATAATCTGCAAACAGTATCCCGTTATCCTGCTTTGGATCGCCAGGAAAAAAATTCCATTATATTATTATAACCACTGCTTGATACCACCAAGTGTCATCTGTCACCTGTACGTCCCAGTGGTACCAACCACCGGCCATTTCAAGAGTTCGATCTGAATCGATTTTACTCAAATTTTATATTAGGTTATTTTCAGAAAGTCCATCTGAAAAACTTTGCTACTCTTGACAAAATGGCGAAAAAAATTTTTAGTGGGTTGCCATCTGTTGGCAACATTCCAAACTTTTATACATACATAAATGCATATCGAACTAAAAATGAAAAATAAATAATAGTTTAAAAAACTAAAAAACACGCTTTTATATGCAACCCAACTAAAAATTAGAAAATAATTTTTCATTAAAAAAATATTGTCACTTCATAGTAAAAAGCGTGGGGTGCATTTTACTATTTCTTCATAACTTTTCCATCATAGATATTGGCAAATATAATAATTATAACATTTAATATATTAAGCACCCCACGCTTTTTACTATGAAGTGACAATATTTTTTTAATGAAAAATTATTTTCTAATTTTTAGTTCGGTTGCATATAAAAGCGTGTTTTTGGTTTTTAAACTATTATTTATTCTATCTTAAAAGGTAAAAAAGTTATAGGGAGGAACCACCTGTGAGAAACACCCGGTATAGAGAAGAGCAATATAGATTCTAAATGGAAATTTAATTCTCAACAATAAAAGTTTCACGTCTTTCACATTAAATTATTATTTTAAAAGTTATTTAGAACTTTGGTTAAAAAAATATATGGATTTTTTGTTGTTAAACCAATTTATTTTACTCAGTAAAACAAATTGATAAATTACATTATCGAAAAATATAGTTTTTTTTTTTTTGGTTAAAATACCTAAATTTTATAATACAGGGTAATCATTTTTAAGTCGGCACTATTGCTAACTTTTTATTATTTGAGATAGGAAGTCGGTTAAATTAGCAAAGTTGTGGTATTTTTACCGCTGATTAACGTGCAACCAACCAAATTAAATATAGGATTTTTGATTTTTGCAAAAAAAAAACATTTTTTAATATAACTACCTCTATAATATATATATCACCATTTGAAGGGTCTATCGACGAGCTTTAAAAAGTTCTTACGTAATTTATCCAATTTTTAAAGCTTCGAGAATGTCCATCCTCAGAAATATCATCGTAAACTGGCTTTTTTAATAAAACACCCTGTGTAAGGCGTCACCAATAAATATATTTGTTAAAGAGCTTTAATAAAATACCACATTTGATATATCTATCTCTTATAGTTTTAAAAATATGGCCATCCAAATCTGAAAATTATGTTTAATTATCTCTACAGCTCCAATTTCATAAGCACTGAGTTTAGTATCAAAGATAAAATAGACAATATATCCACTATTTTTTAGATTTGAATTGCCTTATTTCCAAAACTCTAAAAATAGACATAGCAAATGTGGTATTTTCTTAAAGCTCTTTAAAATATCTATTTAAAAGTGATGCAATATACAGGGTGTTCCATTTAAAAAAAAAGTATATTTTTCAATAAATCGAAAACCCGATGTTCAATTGTTTTTTTGTTGGCAGCACGTTAATCAGCAAAAAAATACTACAACTTCACAAATTTAACCGACTTCGCATCTTCAATAATAAAGAAGATAGCAATAGTGCCGACTTAAAAATGATCCCTGTATATGCAAACCTATTTTTGGTTAATAATTGCTATTTGTTATATAAAAACGTGGATTTACTAAACTAAGTTCACGATATTTTTTTGTCACCCTAAACATTATTTTTGACACATTAAAAAAAAAACAAAATAGTCAGTTCCTGGCTATTGTGATCAGTCTCAGAGATAATGTGATTTTATTTTTAACATTTTCTTTAATTTTTATGCTTTTTTTCGTAGAATACCAGGATTTAATTGCTTATTTCATATGTGTGTTGCTCAGTTTTCGAAACAAGTATCCATCCTAAGATTTTGCTTTAAGAACACAGTGTATATTTTTATATCAGTTTATTAGCCTCCCCGTGGGTTTAAAAAAATATATTAATAGTTCGTACTTATTCGTAACTTTTGCAAATTTGAATTTTCAATAAATTTGGCTTCTTTATACAGGCTTTGTAATTAAAAGGGGTACTGTAACAATATTTAGCGGTGAGAATTCTGGAAGGTGAAAAATGGGAAGCTGATATTAATTTTATTGTTCACTCTAATAGGTGCTACCTGAGGTATCTTGCACAAATTAAAAACGAAGTATCTTTAATTCTTTACCATATTTTACATAAAAGGGTATACTTGGTAAAACTTAATTGGAGTAACAGTTTTTGAGAGACCTGGATTTAAAAGAATCACTTTTACTTGGGCCAGGTCTAAACTATTCAGATTGTTTCAGAGCTTGATGCTAATTTTTAAGATTGTAAATCCTTATGTGATTTTAAGAAGAAAAGTTTAAATAAACTGTATTCCAATTGGTTAACATTTAGGATACAGGATGCCAAAAAATTAAGCTTTATTTACCAAAATAAAATAAATGTAAGTATATTTTTTTGTCACATAAAGAAAAAAATTGAATGGTATGGATATTATAATAAAATTGGGGTATAATACTAAACATTTACTTTTCAGGGTGGTTAGTGATGCTGCAGATGCATTTTTAGAATTTCTTGGTTCTAAAACCTTTAAAACATAATAAACAACATAATAATTTTGAATTTTGTCTTTAGTTGTTCCTTTTTCATAAAATTAGGTTTCCTAATTTTTCTGACCTTGTATAACACAGCCCCACAAAAAAAAAATGAAAGTTTATGGAAAAGAACTTCAAGTCAAGGTGGTCATAAGGGGTAAACTTTTTTTTTAATTCGCTTTACTAAAAGCATAACTAAAGTTTTTTTTTATTTTTATGACATCTCACGAAGGCTTATGCCTAAATACCAGTGTACCGTGAGTGCCGGGTTACTGGATGTTTAACCCAATATTGTCGTGTTCCGTCAACGTTATCCAAGCACTGAAACATGCAGTTGCATTTTCACAGCATATTTTAGACAACGCGGTAGTGCCACCACGGACGTTATTTTTAAATAACTACTACCTAGAAATGGCAGAATACTACACAGTGGTTTGCCATTGCCAACTGTGAGGTGACGAGCTATTAAAAATCCGATGTCCGACTCCGAGATTCGAACCCGGATCGCTGCGGTAAGAGGCTGACACGCTAGCCACTACACCACTGCTCGCCACAACAGAACTAACCATAACCTCCCAATGTGACGGAACAGCTTATTTCACGAATTAAGCAAACTTTTAATTTTGCCGAATTCATAAAATCGGCAATTACACAAATTTGGCGTAACATATACACCTTTTTAGCGTATATCCATGCTAACTTAATCAAAATCTTGGAACTGTTACCGATTTCTAACGATTAGTGTAAGCAACAAAATCGTTTATTTGACCACTAATTAGCAACTAAAAAGCAAAAATTCTTTCTCATTATTTTTTAATTTTACCGATTTTCTATTGCTAGTTTTACGAACCAATTATCTTTTTAAAATAGGTGTTTGCTACCTCAACCTTGTTTCAGACACCCTTTTTACAAATTAAATTATGAGGGTATAATAATTTGTATGAAATAACACCATAAAAATTACAAAATATTGGTAACTTTTGGCTTTATTGTCCCCTTTCAGCTAAAATCAATAAACCAATTAAATACCTTTTATTACAGGTAAATTTAACCTTCTAATATCATAATTATTTATTGATATTTGTCCAATAATTTTGTTGTTCTCTGAACGTGTTGTTGATAAGTTCGAAACAGATTATAAACATATTTGTAATCATCCCTTTGACCGAACAGTTTAAGTTCTTCTCCGAGTGTATTGTTGGCGAGACAAAGACCGATTTTATTTCTACTCACAACATTTTACTTTATAAAAAATGAAAGACTTATTAGTGGATGGTGTGATCTTTATTCACTATTATTTCAAGACAAAGGGCGGTTGTGTTTGGATCTGCAACCAACCAAAATGCAGAGTTAAGATCATAACTCGACCAGACCAAACTATCGAGAGAAGAGTTGGTAGGCACAATCATAGAGAATCCCAGAAATCTGACAGTCCCGGAAGGTCATTGTTAGGAGACTATAAAAGAAAAAAATACTGTTGCTTACCAGAAGTGGAAAAGATGGGAATAATCAAAAGAAAGCTAGGGAGGAGATGGCAAAGTGCGACTTCATTCGAAAACTACGAGAGGCCGTTCTGAGAAGAAATTTTTTAAATAATATAATAAGTGAAGAAAATTGTCTGTTGTTAAATCTGGTAGTACCAGCCAACTGTTTAAGTAGCTAATAAAACGGTAATATTGTGGGAGAAGTATACTGGATAAAATTGGAACAGTTTTTTAAATGGGATGATGTTATTTTTGGTAAGTAATTGGAGGTGCCAATGAAAGAAAACTGTTTAATAATACAAAAATGTATTTTGGGTAAATAACTTTAAAATATAAATTTTATTAGGTACGAGCTGGTACGACTAGAAGATTCAATATTTAAAATATATTAAATAAATAATTATAAAAAATACATTACATAAAAAATTAACAATGCTTCTATATAGAACTAGCACAAATTTCTATTTTATAATTGTGATAGGTCAAAAATTATTAATTTTAGGCTAAAATAAAGTTTTTTTTAATCTACGGTTGCTTATTTGTTAAAAACTGTAATAATAGAGAATAGGTTGTAAAATAAAACTGTTGTGTAAACAAGTCGAAATTTGACAAGAAATAAATGCACAGTATACTAATTTGTTAATGTTTTTTCTTTTTTTTATCTATTGTTTCCTTTATTTAATTATATGGTTTATCTACCATTAATATTGCTATTAAATAAATTATATTTATTTAGATTTATAAACTTAACCAAACTTAATGAAAAAATTATTGGAAAAATATTTTCATACTTTGGAGTAAAAAGAGTTTTGGACAGCTGTACTTTATGCTATGCTCTCTCCGCATATCCTAAAATGGTAGGAAGCTTGCAACTGAAATGTAGATACAGGGTGTATGATATTAGGCCGGCACTATCGCCAACTAGCCTAGGCGGAAAACTTGACAGCAAAAAACATTTGCCTTACAGCCAACTCTTGGTAAAATTTTGTTAAATGTATCATAACGATGTACGAAAAATAAATCCGGACCAAAACAATCCGTTAGGGGTGAAAGGGGGAGGTTTTTAAGGGTAAAAATGCTTTTTGCAATTACAAGCTAATAAAAATAAAGTTAAATGTAAAGTTCTCGACAATAAAAAACAACATTTATTGTAAAAACTATTCTTACCTTAATCACAAGAACTTTCGAGAAAACTATAAAAATTGTTTTTTTTTTGTTTTTAATTTTACCTCTTACCAAAATACTTTGATTATGCTGAAATTAAAAAAAATACTTTATACCATTCCTAATACACTTTATTCTTTTCATTAATTATTATTATGAAAACATACTTTAAAAACTAAAATGAAAGTGTTCAACCACCATTTTGTGTTCTTTCCTCAAAAATGGTCCGCTAAAGGCTTATGTTTTTTTGTTATTTGTTAACTTCTATTAAAAAGGTGTACAATGAATAATATAATATAATATGGCTTCAACTGAAAGAAATAAAAAAATAATACACAAAATATTGACATTTTTCTTTATACTCGTACATTCTGTACTTTTATCGAAAAATTAATATTATTTAATAAAATTGTTAGTTTAAAAAAATTGCAATATTTTAAAAGTTTACAAACATTTTTAAATATGAAAGTTAGATTACAGGTTTCTGGTTTATAGTGTATCCTAGGATGGGTGTTACAAGAGGACAAATAGAACAACATTTTTAAAATTTAAAGCGTTGTGGTGTCCTTTATTTATAAATAATTAAAAGGATGTCAGTTTATAGGAAAAATTAAGAATTTTTAAAAGGAACCGTAGCGAACGGCAGCTGTTCGTCAGAGAGCATTTTGGGTCGTAGATTAGGCTGTACCTATCATTTGAGCGCCACTTGATTTAGTTTAAAAGAATGAATATAGCATATGAAATCAAGAAAATTGCTACAAAATTATGTTGGTAGTACTAAGTTACATTCACTCAAATAAACACAAAAGTAGACTTAAATACTAGTTTATTTTAAGAAAAATTAATTGTCAACCTATTATTGACTGACACCAAAAGGTGCAAATATCCCTATTTACTAAGTTAAAAACTATACAGGCCTTAATGTACAGTCACCTGATGTCTTGCAGGGTTGAGATGTCCTGTCAAACAGGCTCGGTGGTTGGTACGGAAGACTCCCACTCGTACATACGAACTTCAGGATCACAGATGGTAACTTAACATAACCAAACCAAGCATCTCGCCAAAATTAATAATAAAAGAGAAGACAGTAAAAACAAAACCCTGGGGACAAAATTTATAAATTAGCATTTTTAAAAATCAAACAAATCGATGATCTCCCAAAACTTAAACCCACTATAGGTAACAAGGCACAATTATTATTGTTGTTTTAAGCACAAAACCACTACATGGGCATACAATAATTGATAATTTATTCACAAAAAGGAGATCACGATAAAACCATTACGGCCATTTAAAGACTTTTTCAAAAAGGGCACTGTGAAAACGTAAGAAAAATCAGCTGATCTCGAAGAGGCACTGAAAGCTTAAACAATGTTGTGAAACAAGTAACAGTCCTCCCAAAAATCCCAGAAAATACTTTGAAATAAAAAACATTTAGGGAAACAAACTTCTGATAAAACGTGGCAACATAGGAGGGTCGCTACAAGGTCGTATTGGTCAATCCGAGTAGTTAGGAACTAGGGTTCGTTCATGGAAGTGACTCGATGAAATTAGGTTATCGATTTTTAACAGACGTGCTTCAAAGTATCCTTTCGTACCATTAAGCCAAAAGAGTAGCATAAAATTATGACGTAATTTTTAAAAAAATGCTACAGCGTCATTTTAGGAAAAACTGATTGCATGGTCCAAAACAAAGAAAAACAAAATTTTGCTTCATGCATTAGTAAATGTTGTGGAAAATTGAATTTTTTGTTAAAATTTTAAGTAAAAGCAATTTGCTTCCATCATTGTGAATCTGGCTTAATCGGCAATATTGCTAACTTTCTTACCATAAGAGATTGGACCTTGGTGAAGTAAAGCAAAATATATTTACAAATCGATTTATTTTTTATATAATAGTGGCATAAAAAAACAATATTAAATTAAACAGTACTTAATACCGGCAAATTTTAACTGTTAATATTCCCAAAAAATTCTAGCTTTGACTTTAGCTTGTTATAACTTTTTTAATTAAATTTTTAGCAGAATTCTAAATTAAAATTAAATTGAAAAATTCAATTGAAAAAAGTACGTTTTGTTACATATTACGTGACCCGAATGTTCAATTGTTTTTGTTAGCCATAGCCTTAGTTAGCAATAGTGCCGACTTAATCCGTATCCAGTGAAGTAAAAATTTTAAACTTTTATTATCTCAAAAACTACTAACTACTCTTTTGAACAGATATTTATATAATTTTCACTTATCAAATTAAAAAAGTCCCAAAGTGTAATAAAAATATAGCCTTTTATTTAAAAAAGGGTTTTTTGCTGCATATAGAAAATTTTTCTACTCGCGTGTGAAAAAGTTTACTTTTCCGCACGCATTTTAGTTTTGAAAGAGTCACTTTTCCGCACTGTTTCACCGCACCAGTGCGGAAAAGTACAAAAATATCAAACCATATTATGTATATCAGCGAGTCGCAATGACGGATTTTTATAAACTTCAGGTTTTAATTAAAATTTTGCCTTGGCCAAACTAACTCAATAGGTGAAAGCAAAGCATTCCGCAGACACCAATATTTCCACAACAAAAAAATTCCTATAAACTTATCAACAGTTAATTGTCTTTAAGATATTAACTATTAAAAACTGCCTTTTCATTAGTTACAGGTTAAGGTCTGGCCACACATAGCCGCAACGAGCCCGCAGATATGCGTCTCGCTGGTGAAATGTAGGGAGGTGCGGTGCAAAAGTTTTGTGATTAATAAAATTGCAGTAACATAAGTCTGTTATTCTACGCTTGAAATTATACCCGATCGTAAAATAAACTTTAACAAATAAAGTAACAGAGTTTTACCTATGCTGCACTCAAAGTTTGGGTAAAAGGAACAAAGATAAGTAGGAAAATCTGTTTTATTTAAATAAAAAGATATACATACCTAAAACAACAGACTCAACTGGACAAAATGTTATATTCTTGAGGTAATGAGCAGTGCTTTCGAATTTTTTCGAATTAAGGTACGCGCACATACCTCGGCATCGGACGGACGGTACCCATCGGAAAAAATAGTTTTGGTGAAATTAAAGGCGTTTTTTCATGTTAATACGGTTCAAAACATTTTAAAAATATTTGAATATCTATTACTATTTAACTCGCATATGTATATAGTCATTTACAAATGCGGTTTAAACCACTCCGATAAATACGGTTAATACGAAAAATGACTTAAATGACACACACGCACATGCGAGTCATGGAAAAACCGTGGGTACATATTAATAGTTAGCGCCTTTTCACCAATGGTGTAAAACCACTGAGTTAAAACCCTCCGGTAGAAACCAGCTTAAATTCTTGTCAAATAACTCAATTTCTAACATGCATTGCACAAATGAAACGGTAGTGGCCAAATTTTAATTAAAGTTGCTATGTTCTCGCGGGATTTTTTAAATCCGGTACAAATCGCCAGCACATAGGTGCACTGCCTAATTTAATTTTATTAAAACCAGTTTTTTTCCGATCCGTACCGTCCGATGCCGATGTATGTGCGCGTACCTTTAATCTGCCCCATTTTCCTCTATAATTGTGAATCCGGGCTCGGTGCGACCTTGGTGCGGTTATGTGTGGCCAGACCTTTAATCTGCAATATTGCTAACTTTCGTACCACAAGGATAGGACAAAATATTATAGAGTAAGGGCCAAAAATCTGGAACAAATTTGATTAAAATTGAACAAATGATTTTTTAGCAAAACGCTCGGACATGTCAATTTTTTATTTAAGGGGAAGTATCTGCTTGCTACTTTTACTCCCTGAACTGCCACCCTCTAGCAGGGAAAACCCCTAAAATCCTAAATGAAAAGAGGGGTCGAGTGATACCTTATCTTGCAGGTCTCCTAACTCTGATTACATCTGCCCCTGTACAGGGGGTTAAAAGTGGCCCAAAAATGGTTCCCCTAAAATCAGGGCCGTATTAACTACTTGAGGCGCCCTAGGCTAGAATTCCCGGAGCGCCTATTTTTCTCCAGAAAATTTTTTAAGAGCAAAAATAATAAAAAAAGGTCCTTCCCTCTTTTTCACGCCTATTTATCTATTTTATTTCAAAGCACCTTAAGTCACCAAAAATCAAATCCCCACTAAACCTAAACTTTTTACTTTTTTAAAACCTCCTCTGTCTAGCCTAACGCCTAATACTCCCCTGTCTGGCGCCTATTTTTTTCATGGCGCCCTAGGCTGTAGCCTAGTCAGCCTAATGGATAATACGGCCTTGCCTAAAATCAAAAAAAATCGTACCATATTTGTATGAACTATTTAAAAAAAAAAAATGTACGCTACCGCTTTTTCTAAAATAAAAATTATTTTTGCAAGCCTCATTGAATTTGAAACAAATTTTATCTCTTGACTTTTTTCAAAAGATGCATAGTTTTTAAACAAAAAATAAAAGCCACTTTGATGCATGGTGAATTTGCGAAAATAATTCCAAAAATGTTTTTAACCTTTTTAAACCTTTTATTGACAAATTCGTCATGCATCAAAGTGGTTTTTATTTTTTTCTTTGAAAACTATGCATCGTTCGGGAAAAGTCAAGTGATCAAATTTGTTTCAAATTCAATAGGGATTTTTAAAATAATTTTTATTTTAGGAGATAACAGTAGCGCACCATTTTTTCTTGAGAAATATTTCATTTTTAATGTCTAATATTATAACCTGTAAGAGCAACCTATATACTGCAAACTAAGGGGATATGATAAGGGTTAAACGATCCTCAAAAGCCGATATTGATAGAGGGTGTGTCTAAACCCCAAAATTTAAAGTGAATCACACCCTCGCCAGAAAGGATAATTGATGTGTAATTTAAAAGACTATTTTCCCCTTATTATGTATCCCCCAAGTTTAAACAAGTTTGCTCTTACAGGTAATATAATATTATAAATTAGAAAAAATAAAAATCAAAATTTTGACAAGCTGTTATATCAACGGAAGTTATTTCAAATACTTCAAACTTGGCAGTTATAATTAGGATCAAGAGACCTTTAAAATAAGGTATTACTCAAACCCTCTTTTATTTTAAAATATTGAGGGTGAGTCACACATATGCTAGATAGTTGCAATACAGGGGTTGAAAGTGGCCAAAAAATGTTTCTCCCTAAAATCAAAAACTGACCTGTTCAAGCGTTTCGATAAAAAAGAATCGTTTAATTTTAATCTAATTTATTTCAGACTTTTAGCCCTCACTGTATACATTATCAAACTAAATATTTATATATCAGCGAGTTTGCCTTGGCCAAACTTACTCAATAGGTGGAAGCAATACATTCCGCAGACACCAACATTTCCACAACAAAAAAACTGCTTCAATCCGCTATTATGCTATTAACCTGAAAAATGCCACAAATTGTACATTTACCATCAATTATATTAGGTAAAATTGTGTTAAACTGATAATAAAAAAATAACTTAATGTTGTTTTCTTACGCTCAGTGAAAAATCAAGTTTCTATCACGTGCAGAAAGTGCCTTTTTCGCACTGCTGAGCTCCAGTCGCGTGCCAAAAATGGCACTTTTAGCACAGGAAATATACTATTAGTGCTCAAATAAGTCTTGCTTCCAATATACAGGGTGATTCAAAAATCGATCACGAAACTTAAGGGAATGTTTCTACTTGACAAAATAATGGTAGAGATCCATATAATTTTTTACAAAATGTCATTCGTTTTCGAGTTACAAGCCGTTAAAGTTTAATTTTTATTTAGGTTTTTTCGCCATTTTGCATTTATTTTTTAAGCAATCCAAAAGTACTTTTTTATACCGCCAGAGGGCACTTTACCTAAAACTTAAAATTTATTTACATCATAACTGTTTTATTTTAAAAGATATTAGCTGGGGGCGCCATTTTATAGATAATCAAAAACTTAACAAATAAGGTACTTTTTATTAAAGTCGATAAACCTCACCGTTTAGGCACCAATAGACGTCAAAGTTTTCATCAATTTCAATCAAATTACCTACATACATACAGGATGTCCAGTAACTCACCCGACAAACTTAACTAAACGATTCTACAACAAAAAATAAGCAAAAAACTTTATAAATGTCCTAAACGTCTTAGTTTTTGAACTACGGGGTGTTAAAAATTTAAAAAAAAGTTTTTTAAATATTTAACACACCGTTTATAAAATGGCGCCCCCAGCTTTGCGATATCTGTCAAAATAAAAAGTTATAAACTTGAATGAGAATTGAACTTTGACGGCTTGTAACTCGAAAACGAATGACATTTTGTAAAAAATTATATGAAGCTTTACCCTTATTTTGTCAAGTAAGTTTCGTGATCGATTTTGAATCACCCTGTATAAGAAATAAAGATACAGCATTTTTTCAATACTAAAAATATTAAATAATAGTAAAAAATTAGGATAAATGGTACATTTTTCCTTTTCTTCCTGGTCCGTGTTTCAATCCGGTTAGGTCAAAAATACCTATAAATTAATAAAACATAATATCAAAAATTAAAGTGTCAAGTAATACACAAATATTACATTTTAAATTATTATGTCATTGTGTTCAATTTATGGCCCCTATAAATAGATCAACGAATTAACAGAGAGGAAGAGATTTTCTTGTGAAAAGGGTACCTAAATTAATTAGGTCAAAAGCAATTAGGGTCCTTTTTTCAGGTAAATTACTATAAAAACAGGGTGGTACCCATTTTGCATATCATAACGAATAAAACTTTTAAAGTGAAGCATTAATATCTTGTAAGCTCTAACAATAACTATAAGATGGAAACCTTAAAAGTTGACGGATTTACTTTCAAAATATGTGTGGTTAGAGAAAACGGAAACATTTGTTGGTCCTGTACCAGAGCGGGTTGCCCAGCCAGAATCGAAACTACCATGGACGATACATTTCTCGAGGAAAAACATTACCATGTCCATTTGATAAATAACAACAAAAAAGGCCCTAAGAAACATACGCTATTGGGGGATTACAAAAGAAAGAGGGAAGAAGAAATTACCGAGGAGAAAATTAAGAAAAGGATAAGAAACAACTTTCAAGAGGAAGAAAACAAAGTCGATATCGATCGCGATTTGAGAAAGTCACTTTTAAGGCTAAATTTTTTGGATGCTCTAAGGGAGGATGATGAAAAGCTGCTTCTATTGAGAGTTCAGGAACTTATTTTTAAGGAAGATAGTAAGCCAGCATTTAAAAAAAGTTTAAGGTTTAACTGCTTATAGATTTAAGAAATAATCAAGAATGTAAATAGTTACAATACGTAATTTTGTTGGACAATGATTTACTGTGATAATTGTTTTTAGGATTAATTTTTGTTAAGTAATAATAAAATCTTAAACAAATTAATGCACTGTTTTTCTTTAAAAATTGGTAAAAACATAAAAATATGATTTTTTCTTTCGCTAAATAGCTAGAATAATTTTTAAGTAAAAAAATAGGTACGTAAAAAAAATAATAATAATTGCCGGTGTAAGTACCGCTGTGCATAATCAGTAAACACTGTAGGTTTTTACAAGACTTTGAGGCCTGTCATAAAAATATGAGAAAAGTCTTAATACTTAACACTGGGTGTTAGTGAATTGGTTCTCGATTAGAAGAGTGGTCATAAAGCCATTAACATTAATTTGTAAATCGGTTCCCGAGCCCCAGCAAGGTCGTAGGTATATTGGTTCCTGGAAATAAAAGGGTAGACTGCTCGGGCGCCCAACGAGTCAGGCAGACGCCGATTACCTGGAAAGGTTAACTACAGTCGCGTACAGAAAAGTGGCTATTTCAGCACTAGTTAGGAAATATACTATTTTTTCGTTAAGTGGTTCAAGTAATTTAATAGGTATATGAAATATATAATAATTACGTTTTAGAAACATAAAAAGTAATATACAGTGTGTCCCGCTTTTCATGAATACACCCTGATATCTCAGTTATGAATAACGCGATTTTCTTCAAATTTTGGTGGTGATTGTATGTTAGAGAAATGAAGTATTTGGCATAGTGAAAACTTTTATTCACCATTGGCGTGCGGTCTTGGTGGGTAAAAAGACTTGATTTTTTAGGAAAAGGATATTAGGGCTTATTCAAAAAATTTTTTCTGTCAGATTTAGAATCAGCATCCCCAAAAACCCTTTAATTCATATTTTCAAAATCTCAAGAGTTGATTTTAACAGAAAAAAATATTTATTTTAAGTAACTTTTTAAGAGGTTATTTATTCCTAACTTTTTGGTTTTAATGTTCTAATTCTATTATGTTTCAAACGCCTCCATATCATTCCTTTGAATTCAATACTTCGCAACTACTATAATAAAGGTTTTTCGAAATTTTGCTAAGATACGCGCGCTGTGTTAATGTTGGTATGATGGCCTGTGCTGTTTTTGAGCAAATTAATCGCAGAGTGCTTTGAAACAAAAGCTTTTGTTTGACATATAGTAATTCATATGAATTGTCAATAAGTCAAGCAGTCTTACTTAACTGTTACGAAAATGGCACAAAACCGAAGAGTAATTCTAACAATTGGAGAAAAAGTAGAAATTATCCGTTTATTTGGTAATAATGAAAGATCTTCGCGTCAGGTTAGTGAAATATTTAATGACAGGCATCATGACCGAGCACCAATAAGTCACGATACTGCTGCCAAAATTAACAGATTGTTCGCAAGAACTGGATCGGTTTTCAAGACAAGACCAAGGAGGTACAATTTAAATCACAGACACTATCCAGACGACGAACGTATCTTAGCAGAATTTCGAAACAACCCAAATGGTAGTTTAAGATCAGTGGCGAGGATTCTGAATTTAACGAAAAACAAAGTATGGAGGTGTTTGAAACGTAATAGGATTAGGGCATTTAAACCAAAATTTCTACATACTCTGTTAAATGGTGATTTTGAACGGCGGTTTGAATTTTGTTTGTGGTTGCAAGGTAACTATCTTAACGATAGACATTTTCTAAAGAACATAATGTTTACTGACGAGGCAACGTTTACTACAAACGGTGTGGTGTCTAGTCAAAATTGTAGGTTTTGGGCCGCCGAAAATCCGAACTGGGTAATTAACTGTAAAAATCAATACAGTGAAAAAGTTAACGTGTGGTGTGGCATATTTAACGAACGCCTTGTTGGACCTTTTTTCCTGGATAATCTGAACGGAGAACATTTCCTGCATTTTTTACAAAGTGATTTTTATGATTTTCTCATGGAATTACCTCTAGCACAGAGACAAAACTTATACTTTCAATTAGATGGTGCCCCTGCACATAATTCTCTGATAGTTAGGAACTTTTTAAATGTAAACTTTCCTATGAAGTGGATAGGTAGAAATTCTCCGTTAGAACCATGGCCCCCAGATCGCCGGATATTACCCCTTGTGACTTTTTTCTCTGGGGATACTTGAAGAATAAAGTGTATGCTACTAGGCCGCGAAATAGACAGGAACTTTGCATTAGAATCAGGCAAGCGTGCCAGGAAATTACTCCCCAAACTTTAAGAAAAGTGAATTTACGTTTAAGAAGAATTGTTGAAAAGTGTATTGTTTTAGAAGGTAGTTATGTTGAAAATACAGAAATCTAAAATGATGCAATTAGTAATTTTGATATCACAGTTTTAAATAAAGGACTTATTAAAAAGGTGACTTAAAATTATTTGTTTGCTAAAATCAGTTCTTAAGATTTTGAAAATATGAATTAAGGGGTTTTTGGGGATGCTGATTCTAAATCTGACAGAAAAATTTTTTTGAATAAGCCCTAATATCCTTTTCCTAAAAAATCAAGTCTTTTTTACCCACCAAGACCGCACGCCAATGGTGAATGAAAGTTTTCACTATGCCAAATACTTCATTTCTCTAACATACAATCACCACCAAAATTTGAAGAAAATCGCGTTATTCATAACTGAGATATCAGGGTGTATTCATGAAAAGCGGGACACACTGTATATATATAGTTTTTTTTACATAGTATGTCTACGGATGAACTTTCTAATGGGACAAATGGACTAAAAATTTGAATGTTTAGGAAAGTCGTGTATGGCTACTGCTTTTGGTTCTTAAAAATCCCAGAATCATGTTAAGAAATCTGTTTTGTTTTACAGGGTTCCAAAGAGTAAAAAAATGTGAAAATAAACCAAAAAAAATCTGCCATTTTTTTAAATAATTCAGCAGGATGTCAAATAAAAAGGGTTTTAGATTTTTATAAGAATTCCATATTTAAAATTACATTAAATAAACAAGTTTTTTTTAGTATCATATTTTTATTTATTCAACTTTTACACCTTCTTTGCTTAATTTTTACGTCTTTGTATTTAAATATATTTAAAAAACTTTGACTATAAAAGTATGGTTTATTAAAACCAGGTAAATTAAATAAAGAAGGTGTAAAATAATCCCGAAAAAAAGTGTTTATTGTGAAATTTTAGATACGAGCTCTTTATTTATTCCTAAAATCTATTTTATTTGTCATTTTGCTGAATTATTTAAAAAATAAAGGCAGTATTCCCTAGGTCCATTTTCACATTTTTCTACTTTTTGCAGCCCCTGTATAAAACAAGCCAAATCTCTCAACGTAAATCTTGTTTTTTTTTTAAGAAGAAAAAGCAGTTGCTATACGCTACGACTGCCGCTTACGGGTTGTTGGTCTACATGGATGCCAAATTTCTAATAAATGAATTAGAGGTAATGGGTAAATGGACCTGAAAATACCTTTACGCGGTACACCTCTGAGTGTTAATACCTGCTAATAAAACTTTCTTTTAAAAAGGATAAGTAAGTCATTTATGCTAAACATTTTAAGGGTTATTTAATCAGGTAGAATATCAATTTACCTATTTAAATAAATTTAAGAGGCTAAGTAAATAAAGCCAAGCAATAGAAGATAATATACATATACAAATTAGCCTAAAAATAACAAAGCAGATTCTATAGTAATATTTTTTGCTTGGGCCATTACGTCGAAAACTGTTGCAGTGAAATTTTGAAATCGAATACCTTCTTACACAAAATGGAAACGTTAAGCATTGATGGATTTATTTTTAAAATTTGTGTAGTGAGAGCGAATGGCGATATTTGCTGGGCCTGTACCAGAAAGAGCTGCCCAGCGAGAATAGAAACAACGATGGAAAACCAAATACTGGCGGAAAAGCATTATCATGTGCATGTGGCTGTCACTAACAAAAAATTGGCAAAGGGAAAAACGTTACTAGGCGATTACAAGAGAAAACGGGAAAAAGAACTAAGTGAAGATCTAAAAAGAAAAACATTGAGAACAACGTAGAAGAGGAGAAAAACAAAATTGATTTTGATCGAGACTTAAGAAAAGCAATTTTAAGACTAAATTTTCTGGATAATATTAAAGGGAATTGTCAAAAGGTGATTTTACTAAAAATTCAAGGATTCATGATAAAGGAAGACTCGAAGCCAGTATTTCGATCAAGATCAGAACTTAAAGTGTAAACTTATGTATAGGTAAGTTTTGAAAACAATATTAAAACATTGTTTTTGCTTAGTACTTTGTTTATTTTTAAGTAAATATTTAAAACCTAATTTTAACCTAAGCAGAATTAGATAGTAAATGGCCAATTGTAGTAATATAACATATTTTATTCTGCACCTACTCTTATATTCTAAACAAACCAAAGTAAAACTTAAGGCCTTTCCTTACTTAAAATATATGTTTTTTTGTCATATATCGCCAAAAAATTAAAAAAGAATGTAATTAATTAATAACTAAGTAACAAAACGTTTTATAAATTGGTACTTTTTAAGGATTCGTTCACATTTTACAGAGTATTATTTTTTTTAGAATAATATTTTGCTTGTTTTATAAACACTAGTTTCTGTAGGCTTTGTAGCATTGTACATTTTAAAACTGTACAAAAAATGTCAGCAAATTTCGTTTTTTTAGCCAACATTCATGGAGGATCTACTAAGTACTCTTGGCGCTATATTAAGTCCGCAGAATAGTTCCTAAGACTCTCCTTATCCTATCAACTCTGTATCAAAGCAGTGACGCTTTTAGATTCGTCGAAAAACTCTATTCTCCAATCTTACTTCACAGATTTTATGCAATATGGATGTCGAAAGCGACACTAGGTATTCAAGATTAGAAAATTGCTGGCCGAGATCTGATGGTAGCAAGAGATTTGGAAAATAGAAAAGAAGCTTACACACCCTTCTATAAGAGGGGTAAAATTCGCAATAAATGATCTCATGACAACTACAGAAACAACAAAAACAAAATAACATGTTTATTTATTTTGTACAATTAAAAATAAAAATGTTTAAAAGGGTGTAATTTTACGACTTGATACACGGTAAGTGATAGAAAGAAAATGAAAGCTTGCATTTGGTTAAACTTAAAAATATTAAAAATTTGTTAAGAATCTATTAAATATTTTATAATTAATAAAAATATTCCTTATAATTCTTTTAAATAATACTGTAACAAAACCTAAAAAAAAAACGTGTTTTTCCTCTGTAAATTTTTAATTAATTCCAAAAAATATGTTCCTTAAGTGTTTGCTTACAAATTTACTACAATACTATTTAATAATTTAGTTGTTTCTTTGTTAGCATTTATAGTGACCACTGTGATATTCATAAAACTAATTAACAATTTTCTTTAAAATTGCGTTTTGTTTATATGGACAACTCCATACATATACACTTAATTATTATAAAATTTATGTACAGCTAATTTAATTAAATTTAGTAAACTTTAATTATTTTGCATTTAAAAGGTTTCTTAATTTTAAGTAATTATTTTTTATGGGCCTGTTTATTTGTTTAAATCTTGAGCCTTATTTTAAGAGACAAAAATAAAATAATAGTTACTATTTATAAACAATAATAATGAAACACACAAATTACTAACACAAATGTAATATTATAAGGATTATAATTTAATAAACTTTAAAAATAAACAAAACATTTAGTTTAAATTTAAAGGCAGTGCATCCAAATAAAATAAGTCACTCCAATAAATTGCGTTATTTGTTCACTTATAAAAAAATGTTGAAAATTGGTTATTTTTATTTTTAGGGGGACACATTTTTGTGTCAAAATTTACTTGTTTAGCGTTATCCCCTCCTTACCAATAAAAACGTCATACATTTTAAATGAAAAGGAGGGTCAAGTGTTAACGTATCTTAAAGGGTATTAAATTTTCTTCTTATTGATGCTTAGTTCAGAGACAAGAATGAGACGAGCAACTAAATGTAAATAAATTATCCGAGAGAGAGATAGCTGCTGGGCCTTCCTTGTCTGTCTTCAAGGAAGGTAAACGCAGGTGGTGCGTGAGTCGACTTTATCGTTTGCCCGCCAAATTCAAATTATATAGCTGTGCTATTTTTGCCCTTAATGTTAGGTACTTGTTTTTGTTTCCTATTAATATAAAATATTGGGGTTTGGTTCAATAATTACACACACCTAATTAAATATGTCATTTATTTGGTTTTTATAAAGATTTTTCCTTCCAGATAACCATGTCAATATTACCTTAAATTATCTGTTGAAAAGCACAAATTTAATATATACACTGTGATCACTAATAAAAGTCAATATCCAAAGGTAAAAAACCACGAGACACACAAAAAATCACAGAAAATGTAAACAAACTGTCCAAACAAATCGGCCATTGAAAAATATCAAACACAAATATCGAATAACATTTCGGCGTGACTGCCTGCGGCAACGTTTGTCAAGTTAAAAATATTCGATTCATGGTATATTTTCTTTCTCTTAATTAGATGCGAGCCAAAAAAGGACATTAAGGTTTACATGCAGAAATTGTAAACAACTTGGCAACCAGGGCAAAGCGATGATTGCTCCATCTACGATAGCCTGCCATGATGAAAGACAAAGACATATTTATTGGAACTTGCGTTAAACCAGAAAGAGATAAATACAATGGACAAATTGTTAGGACCAGTTACTCGTCTCATTGTTGACTCTACTTAGTTTTTCAAAATCAATGACACTTAATTTGCGACTTTTGACATCTAACCTCTAAATTTTTTTATTTTTACTGTTTAATCCAGCGCACAGTGCAGCGATCTGTGGACAAAATCTAATTTTTGTTTTTTTAGTATGTGTAATATTTTTAGTAAAAATGATACAAAATGGACCAAATAATTATATCCTAAAATTATAGATTTGCAAGTCAACGCATCATTGAAATTTATCGCTTTAAAATATAGAGAAATTGCAGATATTTGCAAGATTTTTACTAAAAAACACTTTGTTTTCATGAGTCTTTTGTAATAGAGCCGACAAATTCATGTAAATTTCTTAATAATTACATCTTAATAATATAATTATATACAACTTGTAAATTATAAAAATTATTAACAGTTTTTGTATATAGTAAGTATAAATACTACCTGACATCCAATTATGAATTTACACATCCTTAACTTTTTTTTTTATCCTACAAAATTAACAAAAACATCAGTTTATTGGGTTAGTTCTGTAGTTTTCAAAACAATTTTCAAATTTTTATTATCTCTTTAGATAAGAAAGTATAATATTTTTAAATGGAACACCCTGTATATTATATCACAATAATGAAGATCGTTCAAAGAGCTTTACAAAAATACCACACTTGGTATGTCTATCTCTACTAATTTTGTCCAACAGTCCCATAAGCTCGCTTTACTGTGCAGCGTGCCATGAATACAAATTCTATGTCATTATACTCGAAATGTCACTTTCTTTTTAAATTAGTAAAAAATATTGGGTGTGGCACCAAAAATAAGAAAGCTTGGATCGTTTTTGGCCAACCGAAAGTAATAGAAAATAACTTAACTCGTGAAACAATACACATTTATATGAAATACTTACATATGTACTAATTTTTATTAGAATATTTTAAACAATAAAATATTTAAGAGCAAGTCACTGGCTAGGGATCCCGGTATTTGGGGTAAATTTTCTCGGAAACTACAAAACCGATTAATAAACCAAAAACCATTTAGGAGAGAACTTCCATTTGCACATTTTGACGTTTGTAGAAAGGAGTGAAGAGGATAAACCTAAAAATTAAATTGTAACACAAAAATATGCGCCTCTAAAAATACGAATTGATTACTTGAACTGGTTTTAGTTGGAATGCACTATATACCATTATGTTTAAAGATCAACTTAGGCATTATAACTAGCTAGTGTTCGTTTTATTCTAGAGTTTTACATTTTTAAAATTTGATTCTTAAAAAATATAGCCTCAAAAACCGCTTTGTTAACCTTTTTCTTAATATAATTAAGTAGATAACCTACCTAGTAAATATTTTGTTATTATTTGTTTTATTACTAAGAAATAACCTGCAGCCTTTGAGAGCAGTAGTGATGTTGGAGCCATTTGGTAAATGTTTATTTCAAAATGACCTATGTTTACAATAATAATAAATGAGTCAATGTATTCTTAGTTAAAGGTAAATATTATCAAAATACCAATATTAATAATTCTAAAACTATTTTGTCGACAATTCCAAGACAAATATTAACCTTAGAAAAGGTTCGTTAATTAAGATCTATTTTCTACATTATAAAAAAATATTGTCTGTCTAAATGTGGTAGACAATTATTTAGTAGTGATACCTTAAAGCCCTCTATTTTAAATACTCACACAATGCTTTGGGCAGTCCTATCTCTGTCCGTCTACACTTGAAAATGGACAAAGATAGGACTGCCCGAAACGTTGTGTGTGTACTTAATTAAAATAAAGAGAATGGAAGTCCCAAATTCTTTATAGTCCCAGAGCTAGTGAACCCTTCGAGTAACGTTAGACCTGTAAGGCTAGAAATTTGTATAAGGATGAATTATAACATGCTTAGTACGAAAATCATCACCTGGCAGGTATTAGCCGTGCACATCATCACCGTGTATATTTTTAAAAGTTAAAAAAAAGATTCGAAAAAAAATTGACAGGCGTTTTCTATGAGCACAAGTACCTGCCAGGTGAACTGAAAGGTGTGGCTGATTTGGATGGTCATATTTCTAAATCTAATAAAGTTAGATTTACCTAATGTGGTATTTTCTTAAAGCTTTTTTAAGATCTCTTAAATGGTAATGTAATAAACATGGTGCCTTATTAAAAAAAATTACCCTGTACATTATTACCAGTGTCACCATTAAAAGATCTTTAAAAAAGCTTTAAAAACACCACATTAGGTACATCTAACTTAATTAGTTTTAGAAATATGGCCATCTTAATTAGCCACACCTTTCAGTTCGCCTGGCAGGTACTTGTGCTCATCAAAAACGCCTGTCAATTTTTTTTCAAAGCCTACTATGAATAAACTTAATTCTAGAAAATTTTAAACTAACAGCTTTAAGTTTTTTTGTTTTTCTATTATTTTTTTGAACATTCAAAAATATACAGGGTGATGATCTGCATGGCTGATGCCTGCCTGGTGATGATTTTCGTACTTAGCATGCTATAACTCATCACTATACAAATTTTTAGCCTTACAGGTTTAACCTTAATCGAAGGGTTCACTAGCTCCCCTACTATAAGGTATTACTACTGAATCATTAAAGAATTATTGCCTTATTAAGCTCGGGAATTATTAATACCGGCCTTATTTAAATAGTGCTTGTACCATAATTTAGAGTTATTGCAAATCATGTTGACAGTGCGATTAACTTAAAAAAAGGGTAAAATTTTTAAAGGATTTTCTTTATTGTTTTGTGTTGTGGGGATTTGTTTAACACAATTACAGAAATACATTTGAAAAAGCAAGGTTTTAAGTATTTTTACTTAAAAACTATAAACTTTTCGATTTTGTGGTCGGCAGCTGTTCGATTAGCCGAACAGTTCCGAAGTTAAAATAAGACCAAAATAAGGCACGACCTAAAACCGACATCAATAAAGCCAGACACTATACTTAGTAAGGGAGTCCTTCTCCTACTCTGCGCAAGCTCAGATGTCAAAATAGGGCCGGTATTATTAGTGCCCGGCCTAATTTCACTGTGCAATAATTCTCTATTATCTTTCAAATTCAGACTAATTTTGAAGAACCGGTACGAACCCGGCATCAGCGAAAACTTCCAAGGCTACAGTTTAAACTTGATTACGGACAGAGGTAGGACTGCCCGAAACGTTGTTTGAGTAATTTAAATAAAAAGAATTTTCTCAAATTTTTTTAAATATCACTAATAAAAGAAAATAAGTTAAAAATTGTTTCTATAGTCTAAGGTTCCAATAGAATGCGAATATTAACTATAGGTTTTAAACAAAAACCAGGATTAATTTAAAAAAAGGAATCGACCACCCTGCATAATTACAATGTGATTTTTTTTCTCTACATGACATTACCAATACAGCTTATCTTTGAAAGTTCTTACCAAAATGAAAACTTTTTAATTAATTACTTTACGAAAAAAGCGCTTCTTCATAAAAAGTCCTGCTTGATAAAAAAATACATTTTCACAAAAATAACTGTATGCTGCATATACAGTGCGGCTTAAAAAATACTTGTTTCCAAATTAATTTTTCCGGGTATTTCCTAACTACGGTCGACTATATCCGGATTAAAATAAAGTCCTTGTAACCTTAAAAACCTATAATATCGTAATGTTAGTGGCTTTCTTTGGCGACTTTAAAAAATAGCTTAAAATGTATATTAATACTCCAAAATAAAGTGACAAAGTTTTGCATACGCCACTAATCTGAAAGTGGTCGAATTACAAACTTATTAACTTATTACACACTGTTTTATTCAGTACTTCAAACCTTTCTACTTCCAATTTTTTGCCATATGCTCAAATAATAAAAAAACTTATTCTAAAATTTTGTATTTTAACGGCTTCCTACCGGAGAACCTGTTCAGGTTCCAAAAACACACACTTAAGCAATTTCAAAGATTATCAAAACGATTAACAATATAGTTAAAAGTGGCTAAGCATTAGAAACATGAAAAAAATCTTTTATTTTAAATGGAAAAACCTAAATTTAAATGGTTAGTACTTTAAATTAATTATAAGAGCTTATACTAGGCAGATTTTTTTTGGCACATTTGTATTGTATTTAAATTTTGCTTGAGAGTCAAAAAAAAACTTTTGCGAAAATAAATCACCCTAATGCAGACATTACCAAACTCGTTAAATAACTGTAAAAGGTTAGTTTTAACTCTTATCAAGCAATAAAAGGAGTTTTATTTTGTCTTACGATGAGGCGTGGAGTTCATGATCCGACTTGTATTAGTTGATCCTATGTAAGCTTTTTATACTCCTTGATTTAGTAATGGGGTAATTGTAGTTAATGTCGACATAAAACCATATAAAAGTGTAATAAAGTAGCAGGTTTAAGAAATGAATGATGAAATCCTTAATTAAAAATGACTTTTAACAATTTTTTTTATTCACTTAACGTTTTTTTTTTGTTACTTGTTATTTTTACTTGTTTTTTTTTCGACGTTTTCTTTTTGTTATTTTGGGTCAAATTGATCCCTACGCGCCTCCTAACGTTACAGTTTCCAGCAATATGTATATCGAGTTGCGGGAAGTTTAGGGAGTCAGAACCACTGATCTGGATAGATTGCCAATGTTATTGCCTGTGCGAAACAAAAGTTACTTTTTATGTGTTTGTGCGCTTTGATAGCACCCATTCCCGAGGTTTGATGCGCATGCGCCAAACAGAAAATCAATAAATTCAATATTTTTAAAAATAATTATAGCATACATTACATTTAAAAAAAATAAAAACTCATTTTAGGAGTGTAAAAAAATATTCATGGTGATCCATTTCTCATAACAAATTTGCCCTATATCGAAAAATCAGCCATTTTGCTTTTGTGTCAGAACCATATGACAAGGATATAATTAAAAAATAAAAAATCTAACTAAACTAACCAGAACTAACCAGAACTAACCAGAACTAACCATATGACAAGGATATAATTAAAAAATAAAAATCTAAGGGTTTCTGCAAAAACCGCATGTTGATAAATTTATTAGTTCTTAAGTTATTTGCGGTCAAAATATAGTCAGACACTCTATATCATAAAATTTCACTTTTATGGTCATATCTTCTTGGTTAATATTAAAGACTTTAGAGTGCGTTAAGCCATTTTACACTTGGATGGATAGATCTACAATAAGGAACTACCTAAAAACTAAATACTCTCAAAGCGAGGTATTCCTGAATTCGTCTAAAAATATTTGCACCCTTATGTTAAATATCTAGATTCACAATGGAAATTACTTGCGCTCTCCCACTAAGATATTCTTTTTTTAAGACAAGATATTATATACCACAGACTTAAATAAAGTTTAACTCAATTAAGAAAGTACGTATCTTGAATGAAGAAATAGTTCCCCTGATATTATGTAATATTAACGGTATTCAATTCAAGAACTGTTCTCTTCATATAGGTGTGCCAAATGTTATCTTTATCGACAGTGAAGAGAGAAATTCCTGCTTATCATGTCATTCACCAAGATCTCTCTTCTCCAGTGAAGGGTTTGGCCAAACCTCATTGGACTTATCGAACTGGTTGTCTCTGGTTCAAGTTGAATATCACGAATAACAGGACTATCTTAAAAGAAAAACTTTCGTTGTTCGACGGTAGGATATAATCGTACCGTTCATACCGTACTGAAAAGCATCATTTAGTAAATACTTATATTAGATAAATTGTTTCTTTGACATAAAGTTTAAATATTTTGGTATAGGGTTTCAAAATAAAAACCTGTTATTTTAAAGGAAATGCATAAATATTTTAATAGAAACATTTAATTTCTTATGTTTAAAATCTTAAAAGTTATATTTAAGATAATAAGAGCTTAAATCATAATCATCTTTTCGTTTCTTGATTCTGATGTATTTAAAATAATACTAAGGATATTTTTTTAATTATAGACATAAATAAAAGTATTTTTTCCCTAGTTTAAGAGCCACTATTATTTTAAAGTAAAAAATAAATCTTGGTTTAACAGCACATTTCGAAACCTTGTATTTTCTTAAAACAAGACATTATTTTCTGCGTTCATTAATAAATATATCATGTAACTTTTTAACCACTCTGTATACGTATATTATCATTAAAAACCTAACTTTGGATTTATTTTAATAAATGCATTTTTTAAGCTTCTTATAAAAGTTTAACAGATACACTGGAAAAGTTAATCAAAGTCGATATAATTGGCACCTATAAATAAATATATCATAAAATTCCACTCTAATGGTCATATCTCGCTCGTTAATATTGGAGATTTCCTCTGCATTATTCTTTCGGCATCCTTTTGCTTATTAGAATACTATATTTTATGTTCTCTCGGCAACTTGATAGCTCCTAGTTATTACTTGATATTTTCTATTAATTAAAGCTAAAAAGAAGCCATAGGCAGATGTGTTAGGTATTTATTTGTTTATTGCCGTAATATATTTTCTTATATCATTTTTTTTCTTTGTGTTGATCTAAAGAATCACAATATTTGTAATCATGATAGAAAGTAGTAAATACCTACAGTGGAAGACAAATGGAAATAACTCTGTACTATCGCAATGATATACAAAATTTCTTTGTTTTATGACAGGTAAGAGAAGAACTTCTTCTATGCTGTTTACCAGGACCCTCTTCACAGACGCGTTTCGCCTGCTTCACAGTGTCTGTCCTGGGTCCATGTTGAATAACACGAAAATTAAGAGTCGTTCTTATGAAACAATTACAGCTGTTCTACGGTAAGATATAAATCTTACTGTTGATGTCGTACTAAAATACCATAATTTAGTTACTCGGCATCAAGTTATACGGGCTCGACAAAGTTACATATATATAACAGGCTGTTAAAAATTCGAGGGTCATCATCAGGATCTCGGGAACGGCGGGGCGAAAAGTAAAGTCGGGGCCCATATCATTCCAATAGATGAATGTTTGTTTTGTGGAAGAAATTTTGGAGAACAAAAATCCTCATCTCCAAAATGCGGCCCTCCCACTGTAACATGATACACTTTTTTAAACTCGGGGCCTCTCTTTCTATACTGTTTCAACCGCCAAACGGTGGTCGGCGATCCCGCTTCCTTCACTTTTTTCTTCTAAAATTCCAGTTAGTAACCACAAAAATAAAGGAATTTACTTTTTTCCCATAAAAAAACTCCTTCTAACTGGGGGCCCAGCGCAGACCGCTCCCCGCCACCGCTACGCTAGTGGATAACTTTCTGTTCTTTTGAAGACCATTCTTTTACTGAAATCCTACAACTATGTAATCCCATGTTAATAAAATATCCATGGGCGTAGCCAGGAACTGGCAGGATAAAACAGCTGACTCCCTCCTATAGCTATGGGTAAAATTAATATTGTTTTTGTAGATGTATACAATAAAAATATATGCATACCGAGGTTGGCTCCTTAATATATTCTGAAAGAGCAAGCAATTTAGTACCATATTGGCGGTATTTTTACTTTTTCCAGAAATCAACTAATAAATTAATAATGTTGTAAATTGAATCTTTCAATTAAGTTAATGGTTGGTTTAGAATTATTTTATTTAATGGTTTCTGAAAAAATAACCCTATATAACTTTTTATTAAAATTTTATACTAAAACCCCCTTCTAATAACATTGTGCTTCCCCCTAGGGCGGTGGAGCAGTGGACAGAGCTTTGATCTTCAAAGCCAGAAGCCGCCGGTTCGATTCCCAGTGGGGGAGACATATTTAGGTAGTAGTTATTTAAAAATACCGACCGTGGTGGCACTACCGGTGCATAACTGCATGTTTCAGTGCTTGGACAACGTTGACGGAACAGGGGGATGATGGGTTAAACTTCTAATAACCCGACACCCACGGTACTCTGGTATTTAGGCATATGCCTTCGTGGGATATCAAAAAGTTAATTAAAAGAAATGCACAACTTACTGTTAATTTGTAATAAGGGAACCATAGATTATTTATTCAAGAATTCCGTGATTAGAAAATTTTGAATTTAAATGGAACAAAGGATTTATGAAAACGGAATGGTGTATTTTTTAGCTTTTGCTTATTGCTTAATTAGCAGGATGGGTAAGAACATATCAGGTAGGGCGCTCGCCTAACCGCTGCCATCCCTAGCGCCGCCACTGCATTATCGCCACGCTTTTACATTTAAGGGCTTATATTCTTTGCTAGAGCCTTATTTCAAATATAAAATCGCTTACCATATATTAGAGCCTTTTCTAGAAACTGTTTGCCTTTTCCAGAGCGATTGCACTAAATGTCAACAGAGAAAAGAAAACTTTCGTGAGACATTTTCTAATACAGCAACCGCTCGGCAACGTTTCAATTTTAAACTTTTATAACTTAATCCTGTTTATCCTAAAACTTTCTTCGTGTTTGATGTTGATATTGGTTTCAGACGCCTCTACTAGCGCTAATTTTAATATGGTTTCTATGCTAGAAGCAGTTTAAGCCGAATCCTTTATTTTTTAGATAAATGAGTTTGCTTATTATCTTTTTATAAATATACTTACTGTAATTTTTTAAGAATTTGCTTTGTTTCCTTTTTTAACACGCTTTTATTAGCTTGGGTTGTAACTATTCTATCTATCTATCTATGTAACGGAATCTTTGAGCCTAATTTTTACCAACTTCCAGCGATTCAATTTCTTTGAAACTTTGCACACGTATCAAGGACCGATGACAATGCAATAATTTAAAAACAGTATCCCGTTATCCTGATTAGGACCGCCAGGATAAATAAATTCCTTTACAGATCCTCTGTGTCTCTTGACAAAATGGCGAAGGAATTTTTTAGTGAATAAACTGGAGCATTTATTTTTAAAAAACTAATTGATATATCGAACTAAAAAATGAAAAATAAATAATAGTTTAAAAAACTAAAAAACACGCTTTTATATGCAACCGAACTAAAAATTAGAAAATAATTTTTCATTACAAAGAGTTTGTCACCTTAGAATAAAAGCGTGGGGTGCTTAATATATTAAATGTTATAATTATTCTATTTGCAAATATCTGTGAAGGAAAAGTTATGAAAAAATAGTAAAATGCACCCCACGCTTTTTACTCTGAAGTGACAAACTCTTTGTAATTAAAAATTATTTTCTAATTTTTAGTTCGGTTGCATATAAAAGCGTGTTTTTTAAACTATTATTTATTTAATACTTACATTTTAATTATTTTTTCTGTTTTGCTTATTTCTTAATAAATCAGAATATTAAACAAAGTTACAGTTAGTAATGAGATAAGTAATCAATAATGGTATTAAGTGCGGTTTTTGGTACCTAAATTGTGGGGCAAATGATTTTTGCACTCATTTTTTAAATTAAATAATCAGCTAATTCAGGGATTAAGCTCCAGATGATATTTTGTTGTTAATAAGCGTAGAGACTTTCTTTGGAGTAGCAAACACTAGCAAAAGGGTAAATCTTGCAAATATAACTTTAGACATCATCAAGAAAAGAGAAAACCTCTTAACTACCTTGTAAAGAAGATAAAAAATTTAAAAATCACACCCCCAGAAAAAATAGTAAATGATGGCTTGTAAGCTTGTTTTAAAATTTATGGAGATTTTTAAACATTTATCAGTTTTAAACGGTTTTACCTAACTTGGCCTGTTTATTCACTATTTAATTTTGTTATTTGTTCTTTTGGTCAAATCTAGTAATTGGAATTGGACCCCTTCCTGACAACCGATCGATCTGAAATTTGACACTAATCTTGAAGACGTAACATTCTTTATGATTGTAAATCCAAGATGGCCGCCGATACAACATGGCAGGTTACACATTTTTTCACATTTTCTACAACTACCTTAATATAAGTATCAAATAAAAGTACTTGGTTATAGATGGGTCCACATTTATTTCATTTTGAAAGCAATACCGCCAAGTACACAAAAAATGATAAAGTAAACAAACTTTTCGAAGGCACATGGCGCTGACAGTACCTGATTTTCTATTTTTTAGGTAAATACAAAAACACTGCTAAAACACGTGTCACGTCTTTAAAAAACATCCTCTTATTTCGCCCCTGTCTTGCCATAAAACCAGTGGCACGTGGCGAGGAACTAGAAACTCGTCGGGTTGAATATGTTTTGCTGCAATAAATCATTGTTCACAAAGGGATTATTTACTTTATCATTTTTTGTGTACTTGGCGGTATTGCTTTCAGAATAAAATAAATGTGAACCCATCTAGATGGGTCCACATTCTGAAAGCAATACCCCTAAGTACACAAAAATGATAAAGTAAACAAACCTTTTCGAAGGCACATAGCGCTGACAGAACCTAATGTTCTATTTTTTAGATAAAAAAAAAAACACTGCTAAAACACGTATCACGTACTTAAAAAAACATCCTCTTATTTCGCCTCTGTCTTGCCATAAAACCGGTGGTACGTGGTGAGGAACTAGAAACTCGTCGGGTTGAATATTTTTTGCTGCAATAAATCATTGTTTACAAAAGGGTTTATTTACTTTATCATTTTTTGTGTACATTATTACTTTCAGAATGAATTAAATGTGGACTCATCTATAATAGAATAGCCGCCGCCACAAAATGGTCAATTACATATTTTTCACCACTACTTCAATATAAAATCATTGGTTCTAGTTAGTTATAGTAAAGCATTAAATACGCTCAATAGAATGAGAAGTATCCACAAAACAAGAAAACAAAAACTTGAGAATTAATTATGTAAAAAAATGCATGATAAACGTTTCTATTGTACTAAAAGCTAAAAAATAGTCCTAGCTACCAGATCGCACCAATTTTTTTATCAATCTGGGGTATTGATCAGACAAATAATAAAATCGTTGAGCACTTGATATTTCTTTTATAATATTAACTTTGGATAAGCTACGCCCAACGGTTTTCTAATTTGTCTGATCAATACCCCAAATTGATGAGAATATTGGTGCGATCTGGTAGCTAGGACTTACCAAATTATTTTTTTTTGCTTTTAGTACAATAAACCCATATAACATTTTTTGCCGGCGTTGTATTTACTGGCATTGCCAACACTCTTAGATGGCAAGGCATTGGCAAAAAGGTATTAAAAAGACGCGAAAGTGGGCAATTGGCCGTTATTAGGCCACGTGTTGCAGATAATGTGATGGCATCCGTCATTAATAAGTTATGATGAAAAATGCGTTTAGGATGATGGCATCCATTATTAATAAGGTATTGGCAAAAAAATGCGTTTAGGATGATGGCATCCATCATTAATAAGTTATTGGCAAAAAGTGCGTTTAGGATAATGGTATTTATCATTAAATAGGTACTGCAAGTTTTATAAGTTGAATGTCCCCAAAAGTTAAATAACATATTTAGAATTTTGTAATCGAAAAAATGAGAAAAAAGGCAGGAAAACTTTATCAATAAAAAATTACATAATATAAATTTTTATACCGTAACAATAAACCAAAAAAAAATATAAAGTATGTAATAAAATTTTAAAAAGATAGTAAATCAAAAGAAAACACTTTAAAATAGTAAGTATTTAAGGGACACTTACACTAAATTTTCAGATTCAAAACATAGGAAGAAATATTTTAAAGGAGTTAAATGTCAAAAAAAAACTATTAAATATATATATATATATATATATATATATATATATATATATATATATATATATATATATATATATATATACATATATATATATATATATATATATATATATATATATATATATATATATATATATATATATAATTTTTAGGTAACTACAAATTTAAAAGGTTTTAAACAAAATGTTTACAGCTCCTAACAGTCTACTTGAATAACACGTCTTCTTGACTAGCCATCACCAATTCATTACACAACACACACTAATTAGGTAATGAATACACTTATTTATGTCTACTAAAAACTCTTTTCTTTAAAAAAGAAACTAAAAGGCTAGAAAACCACGTAGAAAACATTTGCACAAAGCGGCCAAACAAAAGCAAGGTTGCCTCATCTGTCAAAATGTCAAATCTTGTATTTCGTCCAAGCGGGAAATTTGAATTTATTACCTTCGGTCGAAATCGTCGAAAATAAATTAGCTAAGTTTACCATCATTTTATTTTTATTCTCTCAAAAATACATAATAAATATTTTGTTCGACTTAATTTTTATTTGCATGATTTGTATCAATAAAATGTTAGAAAAGGCCATTTCCTTTAAATTATGTAAAAAAACATAAAATAATGTTGTTTAGCCGCCACTATAAATAAAACACATCAAAAAAATTGCTCGAATGTTAGTTAAATACCAATGTTAATAATATGGTTTGAAAAGTATGAATATGCGTTGAAGGTTTGCCTTCAAAAATCCAATATTTATTTGCCTGCAACAAAAAGGCATGTTTTATTTAATCAGGATTGGTATGCCGCCATTTTTGTATGCTTGCCGGCAATTCGCCTGCATGTAAAATTTATTGGCAATTAAGTGTTTATTTACGGTTAACTTTTTAATGCGTATTAGATGTTGGCATAATATTGCCACCAATTGCCAATGCTTTACCATCAATGCCAATATGAAAAATGTATATTGCCGGCAAATAGTGTTTGCTGGGAAGCCGTTTTACATATTTTTTTACATAATTTAATAAACTAGAAAATAATCCCAGGATAAAAATGATTTCATTTGACATAAACAATAAAGAATACTTTTATTAAATTATTTAGTCGCAATAATATACAACATATCTCCAGAGAGATCTGTGATACCAATTTTTTACATTACAAAGTACAGTTCTCTTATGCGTTTATAGCACCTTCAGAATACTAAATTCTTATACAAAACCATTTATAATTTAAATCTTGAGAATATCTTTCGTATAAATTACACATATTTATTATCAACAATATCCGCGTGTACCTGTTTTCATTTCAGTCTTATTTAACGAATAATAGCTGCAATGCACATGAAAACAAAGTTTTCCCGTCCTACTTTTCCTCGCGATATCTGTAAATCTCTTCTTGAGTAAGAAATTGCCATTATTCAAAAGAATAAGCATCTTCGGGAGGATGTCTGTAGTTTATTTTAACCGTATAATTTAATTACGAGGGTGAAAAAATTATTCTTAAATATTTTCAAAGTAGTTGATTTTTTAATGTAATTCTGATTTTATTTTAAATTTATCAATTTACTATAGGTATAGGGTCGTCTAATAAAACCTTTTTTAACACGCTTTTATTAGCTTGGGTTGTAACTATCTATCTATGTAACGGAATCTTTGAGCCTAATTTTTACCAACTTCCAGCCATTCAATTTCTTTGAAACTTTGCACACGTATCAAGGACCGATGACAATGCAATAATTTAAAAACAGTATCCCGTTATCCTGATTAGGACCGCCAGGATAAATAAATTCCTTTACAGAGCCTCTGTGTCCTAATACTACTCTTGACAAAATATCGAAGGAATTTTTAGTGAATAAACTGGAGCATTTATTTTTAAAAAACTAATTGATATATCGAACTAAAAAATGAAAAATAAATAACATATTAAAAAACTAAAAAACACGCTTTTATATGCAACCGAACTAAAAATTAGAAAATAATTTTTCATTACAAAGAGTTTGTCACACACAGAGTAAAAAGCGTAGGGTGCATTTTACTATTTTTTCATAACTTTTCCCTCATAGATATTTGCAAATAAAATAATTATAACATTTAATATATTAAGCACCCCACGCTTTTTACTCTGAAGTGACAAACTCTTTGTAATGAAAAATTATTTTCTAATTTTTAGTTCGGTTGCATATAAAAGCGTGTTTTTAGTTTTTTTAAACTATTATTTATTTAGTGTTATACTCTATTCAAAGTATAAGCGCTCGTTTGTACATACGTATACAGGGTCATGCAAATTAAGTGTCCGTCATTCGTTATTACTCAAAATACGAAATATTTTCAAATTAGCAAACTAGGAGGGCTGTTTCTACGCTCGTTAAGATTAAAGATAAGAAAAAACAATTGTCAATTGAGTTTTTAAGTTGTACAGAAAATACCGCTTTTTAAGTGGAACACCTTGTATTTTTTAATATATATAATTTTTTTATCACCATTAGAAATACCTTTCAAAATCATTTAAAAAGGTTTAATGTGATAAATTGTTATACAGGACAGAGCCAAACGTTGCATTTGACCGAAATTTTCAGACGCTCTGTGAAATAACCTAAGGTCACAATTTTTTACCAGTGTATTGGAATTTAAAGCCCTATCTTTTCCTAACATTTTTTTATTTATATCGGTATCTTTATTCTAGAATCAAAATTTTAAAGAAAACAATGAAATTAAATTATGATGGTCGTAATATACGCTATAGTGCAAACATATGGGAAAAACTTAAGATTTAGATGCTCATATTTCTGAAACTAATCAAGATATCTATCAACTGTATTTTTAAAAGTCTTTTAAAGATCTTTTTACTGGTGATATAATATACAGGGTGTTTTTTAAATCGCACTTTTGCCGTACCCTGTATATCTTAAGAGAGAACAAAAATCTGCTCCTGCACTCTGTAACTCGATAGAGAAGAAATTTTCTTTCTAAGCAATGTAAATCATATGGCAATTTAAGGAAATTTCTTTTCTATCGCGTTACAGAGTACGGGGGCTGATGACTGATTTAAAAATTAAGAAATCATCTAAAAAACTAATTTTTGTACCTATTTTTTATCATAAAAATCAAAATTTTAAGAAAGGTATAAAAGTATATGTAACTTCCTTGTAACTTCACACAAATTTCATTGTCTTCTTTAAAAATTTGTGTTTTCTTTTGGAATAAAGATGTTAATACAAAAACGACGAGTTAAAAAAGATAGAGCATTAATATCCAATACACAGGTAAAAAATTGTAACGTTTAATTGTCTCCCCCGTGGCGCATTGGACAGAGCTTTGATCTTCGAAGCCAGAAGTCGCCGGTTCGATTCTCAGCGGAGGAAACATATTAGGTAGTAGTGATTTAAAAATGACGACCGTGGTGGCCCTACCGCGTTGTCTAAAAGGTGCTGGGAAATGCCTAACTGCATGTTTCAGTACTTGGACAATATTGACGGAACACGGGGAACGATGGGTTAAACATTCAATAACCCAACACCCAGGGTACTCTGGTATTAAGGTATATGCCTTCGTGAGATGTCAAAAAAAAAGATTTAAAAAAATATATTTCACATGGTGTTAGAAAATTTGGGTCAAAATGCAACATTTGGTTCTTCCCTGTATAACACCCAATCCTATAAAACTTTTTGCATCTCCATATTAACCAATAATATTGATGGAAGAAGCAACAATTTGACAAAAAGGTAGCTGAAATCGGTCAAAATACCAAAAACTTATTTAATATCGAATTTTAACAAAATTTTCTTTGTCCGGTTTTTTTGTCCAGCAGTGTATTATTATGATGTGTTGTCCCTTTGTTGAAGGTTTACATACAACACAATCTTTAATTTTTAAAATACCCTCGTATCTACGACATCGTTCAAGTTTTAAAAGATAGAATTACGCAGAGGAAGCTCGATACCATTTTTCTAAAACTAAAGAGATTTAGTGCACTGCAACTACCTTGCTTGTTAAATTATTGTTATACGAGCCATAATGGCGGCCCATAGCATACTGCAAGCTATTAGGTATTTACTACAGGAAAGGGATATTATATATTTGAGTTCGTGTTATATATTTATTGTTAGAGTACTGAAAAGAATATCAAGAGAATACAACTAAAGGACATGTAAAATTTTCACAACATAATAATTTTATGTGCTTTAATAAAGTTTTTAGCTATTTATGTATCAAGGGCGTTACTAGGACTATAATGCCCTTAAGGTCGAAATAGCCCGAGGGCAAGATTTCGACCTGATGGGCATTATAGTCCAGTAAAGCCGGTGGTGCATACAATGCTTTATGTTTTACCCAAAAGAGTTTTTCAATGACTAATTACATTATTTATTCGCAATATAAAAAATAAGTTGCACCTGTACCTGTATACGTAAGTAGATAATGACTGGTGTTAAGTTTGACTTTGATGTGTCTATCAGTTAGTCAGTTTCCATTTTTTATTTAAAGATTTGCTCAAAATGGAAGAAATTCCACAAAATATAAAAGAAAAGGCCATAAAAGCGACCGAAAATCTTTTGCCAGTTAAATCAAGGCAACAGTATGATCGGGAGTATGGCATATTTGGTATTTGGAAAGATGCGAACGCAATTCTTCAAATAAACGAATCCGTTTTAATGGCATATTTTCAGGAACTGGTAAGTTATTGATTTTATTTTAATACCTATGTTTAACAAACTTTAATATTTTTAGTCGGAAAAATACAGTCCGAACTCTCTCTGGACCAAGTATTCCACCCTAAGGTCTACGTTGATGGTCTATGAAAATATAGACATTTCGCAATACCATCGTCTCATATCTTTTTAAAAGTTAAGTCGAAAGGATACGTCCCGAAGAAGTCTAAAGTTTTGGAAGGAGAACAAATATTAAAATTTATTAAGAAGGCTCCTAATGATATCTACTTGGTACACAAAGTCATATTGGTAATGGGTGTTTTTGGAGGTTTAAGACGAGATGAGTTGGTCAAAATAACTATTGATGACATTGAAGATAGAGGAATAGTCTTGGTTATAAAGGTACCAGAAACTAAAACTTCAACTTCAAAAGTTTTACTATCATTGAAGAAGATTTAGGCGCTTTAAATTTAATAAAAAAGTACACAACATTAAGACCAGCTAGAATAAGGGAGCGAAGATTCTTTCTCACCTATAGAAAGGGTCGATATACAGTATAACCCATTGGAAAAAATACCATATGAAGCGTCCCAACATTGATCGCAAAATTTTTAAAATTGGATCATGCAGAAGCTTACACCGGCCACTGTTTGGGTCGCACATCGTCAACTTTACTTGTTGAGGCAGGTGCTTTGTTTGAAACGCTAAAACAACATGGGAAATGGAAAAGCTCTTCAGTAGCTGAAGGATATAAAGAAGAAAGTATTTCTACCAAAAACAAAGTAGCCAAAAAATTGCCAACTCAGTTCATTCAGAGGTTAATTCCGTATCGACTATTGACAATTCTTTAATGGACTGTTCTTCTATACGAAAAAGCGTTAGTGCTACTACCGCTGCTACCATCACAAAAAACACCGACGTATCTATAGTGGGATCAGCTACATTTTCCGGGACATTTCAAAACTGTAATTTTTATTTTGGAAATAAAGTTTAATTTTTAGCATTGCTTAAAGAAAAATTATTTTTGTATATTTGATCTTTATTGTGAGAGAAATAAAATTGGATAAGCAATAAAATTTCCATATTAGCGCATTAGGGCATTATAAGCGGGCATTATCATAATGCCCGCTTATAATGCCCTAGATGTGATAGCAGGTATTATTGCTACCATAACATATTCCGTTTCTAAGGTATTACAGATCAATAATAGATGGGTAAAACATAAAGTTGTTTTTGGCATATTAATAATCGTTTTCGTTGATAATACCTGTAAAGAAAATCCCACCAAAAACATAAATGTGAAAAACGTGAGTCAAGTTCAATACTAAAATTATGCCTGGCTGTTGGCTTCGTCGCAAAATAGAATGGAGATCTAAATGACTGCCAATTTTGTACAAAATCCAAAATATATGCGATCTTAAAGTAGGTTAGATCTGACTTGGCCAGTTTTCATTATATCAGTCATTATTTTATCAACTTATTTAAATATTTTTGTATTCTGATAAAAACTGGCCAAATCAAATCTAACCTACTTTGGGATCTCATATATTTTGGGTTTTGTACAAAACTTGGCACTTATTTAGATCTCCATTTTTTTTGCGGCGGAGCCCACAAGCAAGAATAATTTTCGTATTAAACTTGGCCCACGTTTTCACATTTATGTTTTTGGTTGGATATCATTACTTTTTGTAAAGAAAACTAGACAGGTATTTAGATTTTTTTGCGTTTCCATTGCATAGTTTTCTTTTTTGCACTACCCCTATTTTTACCTTTTTTAATTTTTAGGTATTTTCCTAGCCTTAAACACCATTACCGAGCTAAGTTCCAAATTTCATTTTTCTAGGTCATCTGAAAGTGGGTTAGGTTTTAATCCATATATCAGTCAGTCAGTGGAAAATAAACGACTTCTGTATCTTTATATCTTTATAACTGGTTGAGCTAGCTTCATAAAATTTAACCTTTCAGTTTTCCTATGGATTTTAATACATACACGTAGTTTTATATGTTTACGTTAAATAGGTTTTAAGATATGGAGGGGCAAAAGAGGCACCAAATGGTTCGTGTAATATTACACGCTGCCGCATGTCTGGATATATATTTGTTGTCGCAGATAAAGTCTGATAAGCCCAAATACAATGAAGTTGATGATTTTTAGGTGCAGGAAGATTTTGAAAACTTTATTATATAATGATGTTGATTACGATTTATTTTCATCCTAACACACGTCAAACTTTTCATTCGCATATTAAAGAACCAACCGCAAAATAACTTTTCTTAGAAAAAAATTGTTTTGGCTTGATAACTATCAAAAGTTTAGTTCAGATAGAAAGTAGGTGCTGGTTATTTGGGTCAAGGTCCAGAACGACTAAAAATTTTTTATTGGGTAAGCGACCTGAAGCATATCCAGCAAAAATCTATATTTTCCAAGTATGTGCTTACAAAAATATGAAAAAGAATACTTTTTGCCTAAACAACTGGATATGCCTTGGAGATTTTGCAAACTCGAGAGTAGAAAGCAACAAAAAAGCAGATGATTAAAAGGGGCAAGAAAACACCAATGAACAAATGGTCCCATAAACAACATCTACATCGTAGATTGTAATAAAAACACAAAATTTTACTTTGTTATTTTGTCACATATTTTTATATTGCTTTTTGCGTTACTGCAGTTTCGACATACTATGTCATTTTCAAACGACTTTTTAAAAGTCGTTTGAAAATGACATAGTATGTCGAAACTGCAGTAACGCAAAAGCAATATAAAATATGTGACAAAATAACAAAGTAAAATTTGTGTTTTTATTACATTCTACGTAAAAATGTATTGTCACAAAGTAACGGACTACTCAATAGATTCTTTAACATCTACATCGTTAGTATGGATTGCTTGGTAAAAAACATTTAATGGTAGTCGTAGATGTCCCTTCTAAGAAATTAACAGCTAAGGTCCTCCTTTTCGATGGCACTCAGGTAAGACAGCTCCAGGTAGTTGAACCACTGACCCATGTGATGTAACGAAACACCTGTACACAAAGGGCATACAAAATGGTTTTAGGCATGCCCTGCGGGGAGAGGTACGAAACAGCCTTTTGTTTGGTCCTCATGGTAAAATATTGCTGAACTTCGGAGATCCGGAATCACGTGACTACAATATCGAAATTTCATTGGGCTTGGAACTGTCACTTATTTAACATGGCTGCCGACAGTCCAAGAAAATTTCGGTTACGGATCTTCGTATTTCCGCAATAATTGTACCTACATACAGGAGGACTAGGTATTACACCTAATATTAAACTGCAATGTACTGACAAACAAAAGCCACTTACTGTTTTAAAATATGTATATAGGAACCTTTCTTCCGCATGAACATCTTGACAGAAATGTATTAGACCTAATTAAGAATAGCGGGCTTCAATAACAATACATATGAGCGCAATAAATTATTACATAGTAATTCCATTATGGGCATGAGATCAGCTTAGATGGAAACAACAAATCAACCATAATGTCCTCATACTGCATATATTTTCTTAAATTATTGTAACGTGTTAAAAGTTCTTAATTTTTAATGTTATACAGTGTGTCCCAGGATAGGTGTTACAAGAGGACAAATGGACCAACAATTTTTGAATTTAAAAACGAAATTATGGGAAAACTGGTCGCATAGTCCAAAACTAATAAATACAAAACTTTACCTCTATTAATATTATACAGGGCGAGTTATAACTAAAAATATGAGAAATACCCACAACTGACTACTTTAATTTTTAAAATTGGTAATTTTTATAAAACGCATTACAATGTAAATAATGGGCAAGAAGGAGCAAAATTTAGAAAAAAAATTAAAAATTTAATATATTTTTGTGAAATTCGCTGCCTTAAGCAAATAATTTTATAAACTGTTAATGCGTAATGTTAGAAATTGACAAAATTATTTTTTTACTTAATTTGTTTAACTTTAAATTTGACATAAAATTTAATTTTCTACAATATTTATCTATACAATTTTTTCCTATAAATTCCATAAAGTAAATTTAAGTGTTATTTTAAAAAGTATTTTAAATTTTCAGTGCCTCACCAAGATAAAACTTGGATTCGTCATAAGTTTTGAATGGTTATAAGTTAAGAAATTACGTATTAAAGTCTTATTTTTAAGTACCTACAAATAAAAGCATTAGAAGTAAAACCAAATTTAGTAATAAACTATTTAAACGTATCTGCCTTTTAAGGTAATTCTGTGACCAATTTATTTAAAATAAAAAATTTAAGTACTTAAAGTGGACAGGTACAACACAGGATGTTTACATATTAATTTTTTTAACTAAAATTAATAATTTCAAAATTAAAAAAAAATGTTGGATTAAAAACTCCCGAATTAATTAAAAAGCTTATATAATTTTTTTTTTAAATACCGCGAGAACGCAAGTGGACATAGGTGGACCAGAGTTTCTTTATGAGAAGGGGTTTAGACATAAGCAAGACCGGGTATAGCTTTCGTCAGGGACGTGAAGGTGTGAGAATTACGATTTCGGTTGGCAGTTCTGTTCAAAGTTGGTAGCATTATCAGCTGATGACAGAGTCGTGCCTTGTCGAAGCTTTGTTTGGTAAAAACTGTAGAAATTTGCCATTTTCATTTTGGTTGTATATTTTGCAAGGATTTCCAGTTGTTAATCTTTTTGGTTAGTTTAGAGACTTCACATATTATTGGTTCGGACTGGTTTTATTTTAGAGATTTTGATAGTGTTTAGTCAAATAGTTTTCAGTCATTCGTGTTTTTATATACATATGATACAGATGAGTATCCGCTAATTAATGGTACACAAAAAACACAGATTTCTTATGCGAAAATACTCATTTAGGATTTAAACAAACATACCTGTATCCAAAAGTTAATGATAAGGAAGATACGGGGTGTTAAAGGAATATAAATATTTTTTATTCATGTATTTCGATAATTTCTGATATGTTTTAAATATTTTAATAAAACTCGGTATCCAGGAGTTTTTAGATATCAGCTATTTATATCTGAGCAGTTGTAATTATAACTAATACGATGTTTTTGAAGGTACATACTTTCGGGTGCACTGAACAACTAAAACGTGAATACCTTAAAAACGGTTGCCAAGATCGATTCTTACTAAGTATACCTTTTTTGTGCAGAAAGCATAGAGAAGCTTACTAGTTTACATATATACAGACATATATACGATATATTTGTTTAAATAATATAGGTCGAATATGTGACTGTTGAAGCGTCAATAACTCGAAAACAGTTGAAGATAGACTTATAGTACCCTGATTAAAAAACACTTAGAATTGACCATAAAATTTAAAAATGCAATAATAAATAGAGTGTTCTATTTCAAAAACGCAAAGTTTATGGCGTAAGTCTTTTTTTCTTTGCAATGGCGTTCCAAATACGACTTTTAAATTGTCTGAGCTAAAATATATTAATTGGCTCCCTTGGATGTTTAAAAATACATAGAAATTCAAAAAATTACCGTTTTTCCTCTGAAATGGAACACCTAGTACTTAATAATTATGTTCACCGTTCATTTACATTTGTATGTCATTCCATGTTTATCAACAATTAACATACCTTACTAAAAAGAATCTATACCGAGCCTATTTATTAATCACCAGTATTCCATATTCCAATAAAAAAAATCTAACAGTTCCCCTTTATTATGAAGATTTTAATTACCATAAGCAATAAACAATGTTATTAATTATATTATTATGCTAATGAATGCTACTTTTAAAGATCTAGTTCTTGCACAACTTTTAAACTACTCGTAATACCCACACACCTATTCAACTCTTTGTCTAGTTAAATAGCAATAAGAATGCCTTTTTGTATGCCAAGCCACTCTCATCTATTCTTTATTTATCTTTAATATTATAATTTATTGTTAGTACCATTTAGATTATTAAGGTCAGATCAAATATCTATTTTAATTAATCTGTGGTACTTAGGAATGATAATCTGTAGATTTATGTGATAGGCGATGAAAAATTAGTTCGCACCAAACGGTGTTGCTTTGTTGTGGCATTATCTAAGGCAAACCAAGAAGTAGTTTTAATGAATTGTTAATTTAGACGACTAATTATTATAGGTAACCAAAAAATAAATTAAAAATGCGTCGTATAAGAGAGTTTATTAAGTTTCTTACCATATAGGGCTGATCTGAGACTGTAATCTTTTAATTATTTTTTAGGCTTTTTTAACCTCTCGTTCCAAATTTCTTTTTGTAAAAAGTAAATTTCCATAAAACTTTTATGTAGTGCAAATTGTTGACTTACCGGACACCCTGTTTATTTGGGAAAAAAGTAGATGTAGACAGCCTGGGGCTTCTCCAGATAAACTGTAATGATATGCTTAAAAGTGACACCTTGGGTTGCTCATTTGAAATCTACATGAGTATGAATTATACTTACTAGCGACTTTCTTTGGACAGAATAATTAAAAAACGTACGTCCAAGCCGCTGTTTGAAAATTTGGCATTATTCTGTGTCGCTATACTGGCAATTATAGTTATTTTTAACTAGCCATGAATTCCGGCTTTGCTCGGGAGTTGTTATGAGATTACGTGGTAGTTGAAATAAAAAAAAACTATGACGTAAAAGTGAAAAAATTATTTAAAACACAACACAACCTTTTAAATTGATAATGAATAACTAAAATTATATCGCTTTAACTTCCAAATAAAACTTAACTACTGCTGTATAAATACACAAAATGTAATAACTTTAGTTTAGTAACAAATGTAATTTAAGACTTTATTGAAATTGGAATTTAAAATTTCTCGCCATTACTACACATGCTGCAATTGCTCGCAGCGCCTTTCGAAACGCAACCCAAATAACCGTTGTTCTGAATGAAGTTCAAATACTCGAAAACAGATGGCGCCACTACACTTAATTTCCAAGTTGATGGGTTGGAAGAGTCCTTATATCTTTAAAAATACGCCCTTTAGGGTAAAACGGGAATCTTCTTTTCGAGGGGGATAAAGGGCTATCACACTATATAAGTCCCTTTATCGTATCGGGACTCCTTTTCAAGTTTTATATTTATTTATTTTATTAAACAATATAAAAAATTGTACAGCTTATTACAAAACAGTTATGTAAGAACTAGATTAGCACTTTATAAATTACTTTAATAAAAAAAAACTTGTAATAATATTGTTTATAACTTGTATTTATTAAAATAATTATAATGGTGGCTGACTAACATATTTTTTTGTTCAAATCATTGGAATGTCTCAATGAAAGTTTATTTAAATAATTAAATAAATTATTACTTTCCACATTATATTTAAAAACATGTCAGTAGTTTAAATATTGTTGTTACTTAACTTTTATAAAACATAAAGTTAAAGTTAAAGTAATCTTTTTCACTCAATCCTCTAAAATTATAGTGCTCACTTAATATCGCTCAAAGTAGCTTAATTTTAAATATTTCAAAAATATTTTTTAACGAAGTGGGCACGGGTCGGCTATCTTTATTAAATTTAACTAAAATTCGATATTGACGTTACTATTCTCAACAGATTTTATTGCGGTTTTTAAATAGATAGAGTAATTCAACAGGAAGGTTTATATGTAAAATAATATCTAGAAAACATTCACAGAGTGTTTAAAAAATAGTTTACACTTAAAATTCAATATTGACGTTACTATTCTCAACGGATTTTGATGCGTGTTTTTTTATAGATAGAGTGATTTAAGAGGAAGGTGTATATGTATAATAACCTCAAAAAAATAACATATACAGAGTGTTTAAAAAAGTTTACATTTAAAATTCGATATTGACGTTACTATTCTCAACAGATTTTAATGAGGTTTTTAATTAGATAGAGTAATTCGAGAGAAAGGTTTATATGTATAATAATATAAAAATACATATACAGGTGTTTAAAAAAGTAGTTTACATTTAAAATTCGATATTCACGATACTATTGCAATTAAAGAAAAGTGTTTATAGGAATTGTGCACAGGTATCTATAGTTTATAAAAATATGTAGAATTGAAAAACATGTTGGCCAAGGCTTGCCATGTAGTCTGTAGAAGGCTTAATAGCAGAAGGTCCCATTATACCACATTATTGTAACGCCAATAGCATCCTAAAAAAGCCGTTAGAAGTCTTTCTTATATATAGGAGTGAAGAAAAAATGCTACTACAAGTTCCTAAGGGTAAAATATGGCGATCTAAGCTAACTTACTTTAGTCAAGTTGTGAAATTCCGAGACCCTTTAATTTGACTAAGATTACTGGAATAAATAGGAAGCCACGTTTTTATCTAAGTGTCTTCAAACGTATAAATAGATATTATTGTACTAAGGGCGTAAAATACCACTTTTACGCCCGCGGCTGAACAAAACAATATTTTTTGTAGGACTTAAATTATTATACAATTCTGTTCTTCTGTTCTCTGTAGTTTATAGTAGAAAATGTCCCAATTTTAATGTTTCAAATGTAATCAGTATTTTAACATATGTTTAATTAAATAAATTGTTGTTTTACCAAATAAAATGGAGCATTATTTAATTTTAATATTGTTTAATAAATTTATAAATGCGGGCGTTTTTGATGCTTTTTTGCCCTAGGGCGTAAAATTGTTATTTTGAGCCCTCATTTATAAATGCGGGCGTTTTTAATACTTTTTTGCCCTAGGGCGTAAAAGTGCAATTTAACGCACTCAAATGGGGGCGTAAAATTTTATTTTACGCCCGGTCGTACAAAAAATAATTTAATTTCTCCTCTTGCTTTTATGCTACACTCCGTTATTTTAATTATTGTATCAAACTTTTGAAAAATATACTTTACACAACAGACTTATTTTGCTACGCCATGCCATACTAATATATCTTGCTTTACGTATGTTCGTTAACTTTTGAACTTAACTATACCTATATCCAAAACCAAAATAAACATAGCTGCAGTTGCAAGCCGTAATTAAAGAGTGATTAGAGCAGCCTGCAGTTATCCGAAACCAGGTCGCTGTATATTTTGAAAACAAGGAAAACTACATAATATCTTACTAAATATTGATTTTCGCTAGATAATTACCTTTTCGTCAGGTAAAATAACAAAAAAATATTATTTTTAAATTTTATACAGGCTGTTTCGAAAAAATGCGAGAATTTTTAGTGAAAGGTGACTTTTCATAAAAAAACAAGAAAAAATATTTATATGAACCTATGTCCTAAACCTCTTAGTTTTTGAGATACAGGTGTTAAAATTTTTCAAAAAAAAATAAAAATAAATAACACTTATTTTAAAAAAATACTAATATTTAAAATACACTTAAAAGATATCTTAATATGTGTACATATTTTTAGATCAATAAATTTAAAAGTTTTTGTCAGAAAACATTCTGGAAAAGTAGCTTTTTTCGCCCTTTTAACTGTATATAACCCTATATAATGACCCCAAAGTCATTTATCTACTTAATAGATGTTAAAAACCTTTATTTAAATTGTTTTTATATTATATCTAAATTATTTTTGTCTCTGCTGTAAAAATGTGTGAATATGGAGTTAGCCGATTTGCGAATTACGTTATCGATAAGTGATTTTCGGCAAATATACTCTAGAAACTGTTTCTTAAGCCCCCAAAATTAGCGGCTATTTGCGCCACTGGTTTGTAGGAAAAGAAAATAAATATTCTGGTACCTGGTTTAAATATCTCAATATTCTAGGGATAAAATGTTTCTTTTCGTGGTGGTCTATGATATTTCGTTTTCCAATTCAATAATAATTTTGGGGTTGAGTGAAAAAGTGGTACAAGTAACATTCTGGTCAAATGGAAATAGGTGAAGCAATATTTTATTTATATTTATATTTTATGTATATTTCTTAGGATTTAATTTTTATTTATGATTTCCATATTTTATATTTTTAAAGATTTTATAGCAATTTACTTTTGCATAAAACAGTATTTTCTTATTGACCCTAATCGGTTGCAAGCATGAAAGAGGGAGCCATGGCTCCCATGGCCCTCATTGCTTATGACCGCCCCTTAATATTAGGATTTAAATACTCCTGTTTAAAAGCTCTTTTTAACGTATGTCCTAAAAGTTTTGGCACAAAACTCATTGTCTTTAATTTTAACAAAAACAAAATAATATTTAGTTGCCTTTGAAAACAAAAGTTTATTTACTTTATTCAGTTGAGATTTATTTATTTTGAAGTTTTCGCTTTAAGATGTCGTATAAATTAGAAAAAGAAAAAGTATCTACAAGTTAGTTGGGCGGATACCCAAAGCTGAAATCTGTCGAATATTCCAGAATGAAAACATTTCACGCAGAACCATTTATTGAACAATAGCGGAGTGCGAGTAGGGAATACCATGTCTGAATCTCCCAAAAAGTGGAAGACCACATGCATTTACCGCACAGAGGTCAGAGAGATTGGTGAGAAGAGCAAAAACCAGATTGGAATGTCAACGAGGAGACTGGCTAGGGCAATACAGATCTTCTAAGAGTACGATATCGTTGGAATTTAGGAGGAATGGTCTTAAATATCGAAAGAGACGTAAATGCCCCAAATACTCTTAAGCGCAGCAGTGTTTAAATAAATGTCTTCATTAAAAAAAAACCGATACATATTGTGTGCCAAAACTTTTAGGACATACGTTACCTGTTACCCTTCACCGTGACCATAATTGTAATTTACAATTACAAAGATCGTCATTATTTTATTATTTTAACAGAAAATTTTAGTTTTAAAATATTTAAATTTGCAGTTTTTTTTTTTTTAATTTAGGTGTTGTTGACTTTAAACGGGTAAAATATTTATATACTGAGAATTTTCTAAACATACATACAAAAAATTTAAACTAACATAAATTGTGACTTTTCAGGATTAATTAATATCAAATTTCAATTTTTTATTAACCAAAAATTAGGTATTTAATTAAATATCTGGTTTCGATCTAATTAAAAATGCTAAAATAATTTTAATTACTAATTAACAATACACATTTCTTAGTTTAAAATCCCAATTAGTAGCTTGAGTAGTTTTAATGTCGACGATTCAGGATTATTTATTGTTTAGGAAAATACTTTTATCGTTTTATGTTGAAAAAAAGATATATGTTGGTAATTTTGGACTACTGTTTTTTTGCTGTTTGCATAATTAATAAATTTCACGTGAAAAAATTTGCTTTTGTCGGTTATTATAAACTTGGTTCAATTGAAAAATGTTTGGGTAAAAAAAGTAAACTGTTATCTTTTAAGCATCTCCAAGTGTTGACAGTGTCGGACTGGGCGACCGGGCTAATGTCCGTTGGCCATCGCCTTGGGGGCTATTAACGGAGGTAAAGCGGAGAGAACCCGAAAGCCATAAAAACTATGGAATCAAAAAGAAATGTTGCGTGTTATAAAACAATAGAATTTTGCAATTCTAACTTAAGATCAAGTAAATTAATTCATTTAATATACTTTATAACAACTTAAATATTAAAAGGATTAAACCATTTTTAAATCAAATTCCAGTGGTATCCAAAATAAATTTAAACAATCATGCCAGAAATTCAAAAATAAATATTAAAAAAATAAAGTAACCGGTTTAAAAATCTAATAATAATGTTTTTCGCTTAACGAAAAAAGTAAAAACTACGTTTTTCCCGGACAAACATACACGCAAATAAAGGAATATATTTAATTTCAGAATCTTTTATTATACAGAAGTTATATTTTCTTTATATCAAAAGTCCATTTAGAAACTTTTTACCTTTATATTATTCCAAATAACAGCTAATTGATAAGTTTTAGTTCCAAATTTTTAATTGGAACTTGTCAAATCACAAAATTGCATTGACAGATATTTAATAGGTTTTTAATGGTTAGTTCTTTTTTTTTATCTTTGTACAAACCATGAAGGCTAAAAGCCTAAATACTAACGTACCGTGGGAGTCTTAAAGCGAGGTAAGAGGGAGTTTGTTGACACGGGACTTAAATACTTGAAGATTTGGGGGGGAAGGAAAGACCTCTGCGGGCAGCAGGTTCCACAATCTAGAAACTCTAGGGATAAAAAAACGAACAGAGTGGGAAGTTCGGGGCCTCTCCAGTTGGACCCTATAGGGATGCATACGCGCGGAACCACGAGTTTCTCTGTTGGGAACCGTGAGTGGAGGAACATAACATCGGACATCAAAATAAGTACCCATAATATCCTTTTGATTAAGAATTAATTCTCCGAACAAGACAATTGGTCAATTTAAATATATATTTATCTCAGTCAGTGACAAAAAATCTTAATACTACTATACCAGCAAGAGATCTTTCCAAATAATTTTGTTTTTATAATTTTTATTTTACAAAAAAAATATTTAAAAAAGGTTATACACTGATAAAAAAAATTACCTTGATTCAATCAAGAGCCAAAATCTTGTCTTAAGAACACCATCCGTAAGAAAATACTTTTCTTAAATTGAAAGAATAAAATTTTTGATCTAAAAAAACATTTGAGAACTGATATCAAAAATAGTTTTTAGCTCAAGAATTAAATTTTATGTTAATGGTCCAAATAGAATGTATTAATGTATAGTATTTGTGAAATTTATATTTAAATATCAAACATAACAAATCATAAATTGAATATCCTCAAAAATTCGCGATTACTACAATAATTCGTAATAATTCGTAATAATTCGATTTTTTTAATTATTCGGGAACTTCCAAAAATTCGAATTTACGAATTATTCGATTCGAGATTCGAATCGAATATTAATATTTGATTTGATACGAATAATTCGAAAGTTCGAATAATTCGCACACCTTTATAGTTCAATTAAATAGAGCCTGAAATCACAATTTGGGGGAGTGAATGAATTTTTAACATAAGTTACTTTAAAGTGTCTAAAAGAAAAAATATTTTAAAAAATTTTAACCCCCGGAGAAGGGTTGAAAAAAATAAATAAAATGTTTTCTTGCAATTACTTTAAAACGGTTGGAGCTACAAAAAATTTTTTTAACAAAAGTTATAACACTAAAAATAATAAATTAAAATGTTTTTCCCCAGATGACATTAGGGTTGCTAAAACTTAAGGGATGATAATTTCAATAAAAAAAAAAATTATAACTGTTTAACAAATTTATGAATTTGCATTTATTTTTGACATAATTACCCTTAGAGAGTCTACAAACGAAGTGTAAAAAGAAATTTTGTTTCAACCCTCCGGAGAAGGGTTAAAAAAAATTAATGTGTTTTTGGAATTTTAAAATGGCGAGAGTTACAAAAAAAAGTTTTTAACAAAAGCTGTACAGCTAAAAATTTTACATCAAAATGGTCCTAATCATTTTTTCTCCAGATGACATTAGGGTGGCTTAAACTTAAGGGATGATAATTTTAATTAAAAAAATTATAACTATTTAAAAACTTCATGTATTTGCATTTTTTGACATAATTACCTTTAGAGTGTCCGAAAATTTTGTTTCAACCCCTCTGGAAAGGGGTTTAAAAGGGTAATAATTGTGTTTTATTGGAATTATTTTAAAACGGTTGGAGATAGAAAAAAAAGGTCTTGAAGAAAGTTTTAGAGCTAAAAATTATACATCGAAACATTTTTCATCATTTTTTCCTTAGATTATATAAGGGTGGATAAAACTTAAGGGATGGTAATTTTAATTAAAAAAACATATAACTACATATTTAACAAATTCATGTATTTACATTTTTTTTGTCATTATTACCTATAAAGTGTCTATAAACGAAGTATACAAGAGTTTTTGTTTTAACCCCTCGAAAAGGGGTTGAAAAAAAATAAGGTGTTTTCTTGGAATTACTTTAAAACGGTTAACGTTAGAGAAAAAAATTCCTAACAAAAGTTTTAAAACTAAAAATTTTACATCGAAATGGTTTCCATCATTTTCCCCAGATGACATTAGGGTTGCTAAAACTTAAGGGATGATAATTTCAATTAAAAAATTTTATTTATAAATATTTACTTGATGAGTAGAATAGAATTACATATTTGCCACAACTACCTTAATATAAAATAGTTGGTTAGTTCTGCTTAGTTATAATAAGGCAATAACATAAAAAAATACATAATTTATTTTACAATCTTAGTTTTTAAAGCTATAATCGTGCTTTGGTTAACAGTTTATCAAAAATAATAAAAGCTTCCTGAAAACAATTTGCAATGAATCAATATCAAAATTCCGCCTACAAGCAACTGGCCTGAAATGAGGTAATATCGTTAGGCAAATTGCAGTGTGCCTAGTTGACCACATATAATGTATTAGATATATCTTTTATTGAGCCTCGGGCTCTTCGTAGACCATTTTAAATGTGGCTTTTACCGTTAGAATAGCCGATGTTTTAGAAAAATCCTGTTCCACTACACAATTTTCTTCGAAGTTGGTTTACATGTTAATTGGTTCTCGTTTTACTAATTAGGTTGAACATAATATGTTTAGATTTAAGATGATGGAAAAATTGTCTAATGCATGAATAATTTAAATAGGATACATAAATATTTTAAAAATAGTGGTTTCTACTTTTTGCCTTCCGTTTTATTTTTAAATTTTTAATACTTTAGGATATGATACGTACACGTATCTAAATAAACGGTTTAGTCTCTATACAGTGACGTCCCAAAGTTCGTCGCCCCTCTTGATAATATCGTTCCAAGTTTGATAAAAATATACCCAAGGGTTCATAAGTTGCTTGCTTGCTAGTTTATGGCTTTCATGCTAGTTGTTTTTGTATTGATTCATTTCTTTTTACAATAACTGTCAACCATAATTCCATCTCACTCTAACCTTCCACCAAACCGGCACCTATCTCTTTCCTTCTATAACAACTCCACCAGTTATCTTTCTATCCTTGTCCCCCATGACAAGTTAACCTTACTTTTAGTCAAAAGAACCGCGTGCGAGTGGCTTCTCCAACGAAAAAAGTTAAAAAATATGTTATAAAAAGATTTCTTAATTTTAATTAAAAAACAACCAAAAGTTGTTTTCCTAGTTTTTCAATTGTTACAATATGGTGTTTCGTCTGTTTGTTTCTTGAATGGGTTTTTTCCTGTTCATCTTCAAGCTGTTTTACAATTCTAACCAACTTTTGGTAAGGAACTTTTAAATAGAATAGTTAGTTGTTAGTCTACTAACACTAGTTTTTCTGTTTTTTGTAGTGAGTAATATATTTTTTTTTTGACCAAGGTTTATTCAAACTTTTTTTTTAAAAAACATCTAAGAATTAACACTTAAAAGAAAGCATCTAATTCTAAAACACCCTGTATCCCTAGACAGAATCATACAGGAACTGATTTTTTAAAATTTGTTAAAATTCTTAAAAATGTCTGGTTAAATCAAGTTTTACAACTATAACTTTTTTTATGTAAAATATGTTAAAGAATAGGAATTTGTATCTTAAAGTAAAACACAGAGTGGCTCAAAAACTTATTTCGTTTCCTATTGATCCAAGATAATGCAGGTTGCGACCCCTAGAGTTAGGAATAGAAGTAAGAGCTGATTATTATATCTACCCACTTCAGCAAAATATTGTAAAAATACGCATAATATTAACAAAATTATTGATAAAAAACAAAAACAAGAATACATTTTTAACATCCTGTATCTCCACAGTAGTCCACTTTTAGATTAGGGAAATTTGATTTAATCGTCGTATTTTAGCTTTTTAAGGATTTTTCTCACCTTTTTATGATGCGCACCGCATTTACCTTTTTCGAACTCTTTCGAATAATTGCTGCCATCACTGTGTCTTTAAGAGTTTCTTAACAAAAATTTTACACAATATTTTTGAAATGTTCTGTAATATTGGGTTTAATTAATAAATGTTGACTGTGTCGTTAAGAAAAATCATAAATATATTCCTATCTTTTTAATATGCCACGTTTCGTCTTTAAAATATAGAAATAAATTTGCTTCTAATATGTTTTTCTTTAAACACTATACATATGTGATAAAATGGTAGTAAAAGGTAGACTTAAGACCGACAGGAATATTTACTAATTAATTTTGTTGTTCCTAAAAATAAATATAAAATTTCTTTCACCAAAACTTTACAAATGGTAATTTTGTGCCATAAAATTTTTCTAAAAACAAAAATACACAAAATTACTCATTCACAACTTTTTAATATTACAAAAGCCACCATTATAGCCATGCTTAATGTTTCTTGGACGTTCAAGTACTTTCAGACACTCTGTATTATTATCGTTCGTGCAAAGGTGGACCTTTATATTGTTAAAACAAGTATTCAATAAAACGCAACAAGATGTATGTTACTAATGCTTATGTAGATACCGGAAAATAACAGTGAATTAAAGATATGCAGAAGCCCTGTACCTGCAGATATAATTTTAAGATAATAGTAATTATTGTTCTTCTAATAGCTATTTACCAGATTCTTGATATCGAATACAGGATTGGATCAAATATATTTTGTTTTTACTATGACTTAATAATTACTGCTATAACAAAATCACTTTTAAAAAAGGATATAAAAATTATATTAAAAACCAAATAAAATACGTCAAAAATGAGATTATCCAGATTTGGAGTCCGTTGTCTATTAATTTTTTTTTAAGCCGTTTTATGTTTAAATATTAAATTTGAAGTTGTTTGTTTTGACATCTTACCATACTTGACTCTGAAAATTTGTTTTATGATTATTGTTTTGACCTAAAAATTGTTAAATTTGCAAATTTGAACCTAAAAATTATCACATAGTATTTTTTCTTTTGTTTTATTATAAAATTGGTTTACTTTTGTCTTTATAATGACTGACCTTATTCCATGTATGATATTTTAAACTGGGTGCTTACAATATAAAAGTACAAAAAGGGTTTTTTATGACTCGATAGTGGAGAGAGTCAACGAAAACTAAACCAGCCCTATCTCTATCTCTATCCTATCTCTATCTTAAATTGGTAAAAAATCTAAAATAGCCCTATGTACTCTTTCATAAAATCCTTAATTACAGTAGGAAGAACATGTTATTAAAAACATTGTTTATTATTTATTTATTAGTTTGTTCTTTATAATTTAGTTTTTAGTTTTTAAAGGCGTTTGAAAGTTGAAGATCTCAATATATCATACATGACAAAAAGTTTTAGGTAAAAGTTGAAGGGGATACAAATGTGCATGTCCTAAAAATATGTTTTTTTTAAATATTTGTGACAGCCTACCAAGACTTGTGCCTAAGTACCACAGTACGAAAAGTGTAGGGTTATTAGATGTTTAAGCCAAGGTTAGTTTATATTTATACTGGGAATAGGTTGCGACATATCCTTAACTATTAGGCGGTTCAAGGTCGGGGACGCAAGGAAGGGCACTCCACGAAGAAAAGTTGGCAAGACTGGGTAAAATCAAAGCTGATGATCAATCCAGTGGCGTCTAGAATTTGCGCATTTCATTTTGCATTGTTTTGAAAGTAATATTTGTTAAAAGATACTGTGTAAACGGTTGTTTTAATAATGCAATAAATTTTGTATATTTCCGACACTGAACAACATGGCCGAAAAATGAGAGATGTGACGTCATCATACGTCAAAGCAATATGGCCGAATGTCGCGACCTACTCTGGTTTAACCTATCATTTTTCTTGGTCCGTCAACGTTGTCAAAACACTGAAAAATGCAGTTTATTTATTTTACAGCGCCCTTTAGAGAACGCGGTAGTGCCATCACGGACGTTTTTTTAATAACCATCTCCTAAAATGTTGGTGTATACAGAGTGTCCCAAAAATAGCAACGACTGTAAAGTTAGTTTTTTAATTGTAACCAATATTTTTCTTTACAGAATCGGATTCAGTATACAATACTGCATAAAATAATATGCTCTCTTGACACTTGTTGCGATGTTGCCACTCTAATTATAATTAACTAAAACTATCGTAAAAATAGAATTTTTAAAAATAAGTTAAAAACTACCCAGAAGTAACGATTACTACTTCTTGCCGCCCCCACTAACGTCCGGGATTCAAATAAACTTGTTGTTTTTTTCTATGGTCAATTTCTATGATAACCTTATTTACTAGAACGTTGTTTTTTAACATATTTTGTTATAACGTATTTATTTAAACTACAATAGACAAAATACACCTCTGCTATTCAATCAGATGTTACCGTTCCGCTCCATATCCTATAACTCAAAAACTATTGCTGTGAGCCACACTTAAAATAGACATCTTAAAATAAAACTTCCTTTACGTCAGGGCGCATTAATTTAAAGACTGAAATAAATAGGTACTTTAAAGAGAGACAGGTTATAATCTCCTAAGAAAAGTCGACTGCCTAATACCGTATTAATGAATGGGACAGAGAATAAAAATTGTTGTAGTCGTAACGAGCTGACGACTTTAATGCAGAAATATTGCTCGCTTTGAATGGATTTACACCAGAAATATGGTAATATTTTATGAGATAGTTTGTTGTAAGTTTATTTTATTAAAAGGAATTTGATAAGCAACTTGACAAACTGAGCTTATTTCTTTATTATAAAGCATATCATTATTTTTAGGGCAATATAAAATATATACAGAGTGGGCCGAATTAAACTTTCACATTTTTTTAACTAATAATAACTTTTTATCTGTTGCGCTTTTTTTATTTTTAAAGGGCTGTGTCCTTTGAAATTCAAGAATGTGCCCAACTGTAGATGAAATTTATTTTTTTGTAACGAAGTTTAATGCATCATTTTGAAAGAAGTCTCGTAAATCCAGTCCTGTGTGAATCTATTGGAACAAAATTGGGAAACCTAGAGAAAACATATCTACCTATTAGTCCCTCAAACATAAAAAACATTGACGCAACAGATAAAAAGGTATTATTAGGTAAAAAGTGTGCAAGTTTAATTTGGCCCACATTGTAGTAAAAACATTTTGGTTATTTTAAAAACATTTTTTTGGTGGCAAAAGAAAAGTATGAATTTAATTCAAAGTTTTAAATACCATCTAAGACGTACATTTTATCATGACGTTGCTTTTTGTATGGAAGTAACGTCACCAATATATATGGGTGTGTGTCTCTTTTACAAAACCAGAGTAGCTTTCCAGTGACAAAAATTTTTGTGCGTCACGCTCCAGGGCTTAAAGCTCTTGATCTGCTATAAAAAGTTAGTCCCTGAAACGCATCCCTAGACAAGGAAAGAGAGATAACTTTAAGAATTTTTATTTTTTTTCCTTTTTACTTTTCTTGGCTTTAGATTAATAATCTCTTTTTAATATTTAATTTCATTTTAAACAAATAATTTTTAAAAATCCATTCTTAACCATAAAAATCACGTTTGCAGCACAAAAACCAAAAGAGGTGCTGGTGCATAAGGAGCAAGGGGAAAGAAAAACGGAGTAGTTCAGGTGCATAACACTTTCCGTCCAGTGGCGCATTTAGCAAAAGGCTGAGTAGGCTGAAGCCTATGGCAGCGTTTTTAGGGGGCGGCAAGTGTTTTTAGGGGGCGGCAAAATTGGTACTTATAAATTATTTTGTAGATTTGGAATTGTATTTAGTATGTACAATTGAAAGAAAGTGAGGACCTTTTTTTTGCCCTTCAAAATTATTTTCACGGCAAAGGCAAAAGAGAAACAAAGGGGCGGCGAAAATAAAATAGCCTACGGGCGGCAAATATGTAAATGCGCCTCTGTTTCCGTCACTGAAACGAAGTAGAACGAAATGCTCCTGAGCTACTCAGGAGCGATCTATATGCGTCACTGGAAAGCTACTCTGTTGGCATGGCAAGTGGCATCGCTACATCTAATAGGTGTATGCTCTTAGGGACTTCAAATAAATCTTGAATTTGGGTTACTGAATGCGTACTTGTGACGTCATTCGCTTTAATTGGTGTTTTCGGATTTACGGCAGGTTTTTTAAGTATTTAATATTTAATTTATAAAAGTTTAATAACAACTTAAATTATATTAAAAGACTGAAATAAACATGTAATTAAATAAAGACATGTTATAGTCTGCTAAGAAAATCCACTGCCTAATAGTGTAATTATGAATTAGACAGAGAATAAAAATTGTTGTAGTTTTAACGAGCTGACGACTTTAATGCAGAAATATTGATCGCAATGAATGGATTTACACCAGAAATATGGTAATATTATATGAGATAGTTTGTTTCGAGTTTATTTTATTGAGAAGAATTTGATAAGCAACTGAACAACATATATGCTAATTTATAATAGAGTATTATGTCCATAATTTTTAGGACAGCATTGTAACTATAGGTAATAAATTTAAAGTAGAGATACAGGTTGTCTTTAAAAGGTTTGTACAAAATAATATTACAAACTCCTTGGACCCGAATACAACGATTAAACGTATTTTATCTTAGTCGAAAAACTGATCGTTTGCAGCTGAGTTGTCCAAACAACATACCTTCGCGGGCCAATTAAATTTAGTACAAAAGTTTGAGGGCCGCAGAAAAATATCCTTTTAATTTGAAGTAAAATAAATAACAGGGTAATAATTTCTTTTGATTTTATTGGTTTTTCGTTATTTTATCTTTAACAAACACATCAACATTCATTGTTGCCAGACGCATTGCATGAATAATTAAGTAACTTCTCTGTCACTGAAGATTTGTATTTAGATTTTATAAAGTTCATGGTTGAATATGCACTTTCACATAAATAGGTGCTGCCCATCATTGATTTCAGTTTCAAGCCAAAATTTGGTAATTTGGGGAAACGATTGCCAAGGATCTTAAAAAATCCATTTCAATTTCTGTTCTACCCTTGTAAAGGAGTCTTGCCTGTACGTCACATAATTTTAACTGGTAATCAGTCTTTCGGATGTTCGATGTTAATGGATGCCTAAAAAGAAACAACTCTAACTTATTAAAATCTGCGAAACGCTGCTCAAAATCAAAAATCACTTCGTCGATGTACTTCAGGTGATCAGAAAAGTCGTAGTCTTTAAAATGTTTCATTTCTGTATAATGTTCTTTGCAACTTAAAAAAAAAAGAAAAATCATTTTTTTTCCAGTGACATTATAAACAATATCAGTTTATTTTTAAATCCATTCACATATCCATATAAATTCGGTATATTGTGTTGCTTGCCTTGTAATTTTAGATTTAATTCGTTCAAATGTTGTGTCATATCTGTCAAAAATGCGAGATCAGCAAGAAATTCAGGGTCTCGCATTTTAGTTACCATATCAGTAGTGTTCAATTCTGCCTGTATTGTTAGTTGCCGAACCTCTAGGGTAGTGAAAGAGATCTAATACACTTTTATTATGAGGTACAGTACTCAACTTGCTTGCTTCTGAGTATTCCGAGAACCTGTTGCGATTATGCAATTGGCGAGCGAAGAAAGATTCCTTTTTATTATCCAAACTATTTATAGTTATTCAAAACTATTTTTAGATTATTTTGCACTGTAGATTTAAATTTCAAAACATGCGTCGCAGACCGTATAAAAACATTTGCGAGTTTCAGGGTGTCACAGTAAAAAAATAAAACTGTAACTTTTACACCCTGTATCTTACAAACAATACACTTTTTAGCCAAGGTTAATTGTATTAAAGCGTTGTATTTTATTCCCAAAAGTTTGTACTTAGTAGCGTATTGTACGGACCTTTTAGAGACTGCCGATATAGTAAGGATACTTGAAAGAAACCAGGAAAAAAGCATCTAGGTATAGGTAATATATGTTATGAAAATGTGTAAAATTTTCATCATAAACCTGATCTTTAAAACTTGCGAAAATAATGCTACAACAAATTCCTGAGGGTAAAATATGACGATCTAACCCAACTTACCTCCAAGTCCAAAACTTCATTCTTTTTACAGCAAAGGTATGACATTTGCCCTTTCTAACTCAGCCAATCTTGTAGAACATTAAATATGAAAACTTTTTTATTACATTTTTTATCCTCTTCGACTACTACTTACAAAGTAAAAAAAAATTAAAGTGGGAAAAACGTTTTTTCTTTTCATTTTTTTTTAGAATTTGTTATTTAATAAAATCATTAAAATTTTTTGAGAAAAACATTTTATTAAAAGAGTTTTTCCAGAAGGTGTGGAAAGCATGCTACCACAATTTCCTAGAGCTAAAGGAGGACGATCTAACCCAACTTACCATAGTGCAAACTTGGATAATTTCAGAAATACTGGCTGTAAAAATCTAATTTAGTTTTAGATTTTTAATAAATTTTCTTCACACTATCAAAGGAAAAAAATAGAATTCTTCATTAATTTTATTATGGTAAAAACTCTAGAGGGTGCTATGTGTGGTAGCATGCAGACATTCCAATAAAAATACATGTTTTGAGCGACTCTGTATCTATATTAACAAGACAGCAGCAGCAGCACCATAACAGCAGTTTTTGAGATATCTGGATTTAAAATATTTACATCCTGTATGACAAGCCTAAACTATACAGGGTGTTTTATAATAGGATTTTTATCATTTGCATAGCATGCAGACATTCCAATAAAAATACATTTTTTGAGCGACTCTGTATCTATATTAACAAGACAGCAGCAGCAGCAACATAACAGCAGTTTTTGAGATATCTGGATTTAAAATATTTACATCCTGTATGGCAAGCCTAAACTATACAGGGTGTTTTATAATAGGATTTTTATCATTAAGAGTATGAATCTTTAGTTCCTCTAAAAACATCTTGATATGTTGTTAAAAATGAATAACCAGTTTTAAATTATCATTACTACGCACAAGAAGAAATTCTATAAAATCATTTACATATTTAACGAAGAACATTAGGTAACCTGTCATTAAATAAATTAAAACTTAGAACAAGAATTTTTCAAGCATTTATAGACTTGATTTTATTAGATTTAATATTATTTACTAAATAGAAAAATTTGCAATTGGCTTCGCCAAGACTGAGTTCCAATATTAATATTTTTCTGCTTTGATAGTTTAGAGATGTCACCTAATTTTATTTAAAACAAAAACAAAAAATCCCAACATGTTTCTTGTTCAACTGCAAACTATCAAATGTAATTAAATATTGTGACGTAATGATTTTTGGATTACACAGGGCCAATTTATGTCACTTGGACAAATATACCATATGGAACTATCTTCATGGGATCATGAGACCGGTGGACAAAAACTTTTTTTTCATTTACTAGAAAACTACAGAAACTTTTTGATTAACTACATTTAGTACGGGCATACCCCTCACTAGGAGTAGCCCATACGGGAGCTTAACTAAAACTTTAACTTTATACTTGACTTCACTTCTACTAACTACTTCTTATCTAATATCTTTCTAATATTTTTTTCTTAACTTCTGCCCTGCATTTTTGGGTAACTCTGTTTATATACAAAGTTGAACTCGCTTTTTGGTGACTTAGCACGTTTACGACCTTACCCGTTCGACCTAGAAATTTACCTTGCCGGTTCGAGGTCTAAGCTTTGACATTATTTTAAATTGTTATATGTTTTACTTTAAGATGTGTTTTTTCCATTATATAAATAATTAAATAAGTATTAAAATTATTAAAACTTACATACCCCCTATACAGGATGTTCATAATATAAATATTAGAGAATCCACATTATTTCGTCAATAACTAGCAGCTATATTAATTAAAAGGTAATAAAGATTAATATATTTCAAAGGCACTCCATAGGATAAATCCAAAAATACAAAAATCAAACGAAAATCCTTGCATGTGCACATCTAAACACTTTCCAAAAAAAAAACGAGAAGCAGGTATGTTCGATTTCACAAGAAAACCATCCCAGGTATCCCTCGCAGATTTTAATGAAACTGTTGTTGTAGTACATCAAAAAACAAGAAACACTTTTATTCGCCATAAAACACTGTTAATGGGTAAAATGCCTTCCTAAAATCCACCCTTAAAATGGGTTTTTTTTCAAATATTTTGAGAAAAAATTATTAAGGGCTAATAGAGTTTTTAATAAATAAATTTATGGTTTTAATTTTGTTATCTTAATTAATTTTTAAGATATTTGGAAAAAAACCATTCTAAAGGTGAATTTCAGGGGTGTATCTCACTGCTGGAAAGCACTGTGGGGGACACCTGGGACAGTTTCCTTTAAATTAGGGTTGGATAATTTAACTTTACTGTTTTAAACAAAACACCCTGTCTTTTTATAATGGTTTATAGAGGTTATTCTAAGCAAATATGTATTAACCATTTTAATTAACGTTTTAAGCAAAAATTACAGTGAAAAAAGGTAATGATTTTAAAGCATATTTAATGACCCCTATTCCTTATTGCCGTAAATATACAATTTCTGGTTTTACTGGAAGTGCGTGTTTAAATTAACATTCGGACGTCTAGAGCTTTATTTCTTTAATTTAAATGGAAAGCACTACCTTTAGCCATAAATTTAAACTTAGCACTTATTACCTAATCTTTTGAATAAGTTAATCCTATCTTAAAACTCAATAGTTTTTAAGATAATAGTAGTAAAACTCTAGACTACCTTAAAACTACCGAAAAACATAGTTTTTAGCGTTTTACTATTAAAATAATTATATGTATAATTAACAAAAAAAAATTGTGTATCAGTAGTAAAAGCCATAAGCCAAAGCAATTAGAAAAACAGGTAGGAACATCGGTGTTAAATTTAAAATTAAAGTTTTAAGTAGTTAAATTTTTAAAAATTTGTACTTTTAAAAATTAGTTTCTGTGGCACTTCCGGTAAAACGAAAATTGTATTTTTACGTTCATAGAAAATAGGGTTTGTTTAATAAAAAAAAATATTTTGGCATTTTTATTCATATTTCGATAAAAATGGAAGTAAATATGACATTATTCACAGCCATTATCTTAAAAAATAAAATTGGTATAGCGTGTGGAACATGTGTTTGCTTAGAATTGTCTGTAAAGTCGCTTTTAAAAAATATACAGTGCAGTCCAGTAAAAACAAGCCACCCCCTCTAATTACGTTATTTGTACACTTGAGAAAAAATCCTGAAACAGATAAATTTTTATTTTTAGGGGACAGATTTTTATGTTAAAATTTACTTGTTCCCCCACCAACACAAACGTTAAAAAGTTTAAATAGGAAAGGGGGCCAAGTGGTAACTTTTCCTAAAGGGTTTTAAATTCTCTATTCAAGAGATTAGTTTTTTAAAATCGGTTTAGGAGTTTTCGAAATAATAAACTTTAAATACCTGGTGTCTTTAGCCCCTGCACCTTTTTTGTTTTTTATAATTTTAAAATAAAATTTTGTACGTAGGAATATTACCTAAATAAACAATATTTTATGGATTCAGCTGTTTTTGTTACTTTCGGTTTAGCCGGAAACGACCCTGACTTTATAATTTAAAATCAGACACCCGGTGTATTTTTATTTATTTGCATAGGAGACGTCATTCCGAGAACTATGGCACTTTATTTGCTACTTCTAAACATCTATTCTATAAATATTTTTAACTTTTAATTTAGAGTGCCTTTAACACGATAAAACTGTCAATTTTTGTCCAAGGGGTTACCTTGCTGTAAGAATATGTTCCAAAATTAAAAGTATTATATTTATGGTACTTCAGATAAAAAATATAAATGAATAAAATAAAACCAAAAAGGTGTCAAAAAGTAGCAAACGAAGTGTTATTTTACTCGGAATGACGTTTTCCATTTAAGTTAATAAAAATATACCGGATATCCCATTTTAAATAATACTGTTGAGGTCGTCTCCGACTAAACCGAAAGTAACAAAAAACAATTGAATTTATGAAATATTGCACAATATGGTCATATACCTACAAAAATTATTTTGATATTCTATAAAATAAAAAGTTACACGGGCTAAAGGCACCAGGTATTGTTTTTTTGAAAACTACTGAATCGATTTTGAAAAACTAATTTTTATTAAAGAGAGAATTAGAAACCCTTTAAGATTGACCACCACTTGACCCCGTTTCCCATTTAAACTTTTTGATGTTTGTGTTAGTGAGGGGTGTGAGGGGTTGCACAAGATAATTTTGATACAAAAATGTGTCCCCTTACAAATAAAAACATTACGTGTTTTAGGATTTTTATATAAGTGCACAAATATCCATATATATCCGTTGTAATTAAAATGCACTGTATATAGAGTGTTTTATTTGTAATGTCCATTTTAAGAGCACTTCCGGTTAAACAAGAAGTTACACATAGAGGCTAAAACATTAGAAATTGCATTTTATCTAACCATACATCCCACCAAACGGAATATCCCAGGTTGCGTTTCTAAACCACTTGACATGAGTGTCTTTTTTCTCCGCTCTCATCCGAGCGGTAATATTGGAACTTAGCCTAACTAGCGCTGACACCAAAGCTATAAAACATCTGTATAAATGTCCATTGATTTTGTCTTTGTGGCAAGCTTTTAATTACATCTTGCCTTGCTGCCCACTCTTTTATTACGTTTTAATATCGCAGGTATAAAGATTACATCTATGTCGTAAATAACTCCTGAAGTAATAGAGGTAAATTACTGGGAATTAGCTTTGTTTGATATCTAAAATCTGTTGATTTAGAGTGTTTGTCTTTTTTGGTTTATTTCTTCTTGAAACCAATAAAACCATCTGATTGGTGGAAGTTCAGGTTTAAATATTGCTATTTTAGCAGCAAACATTATTTGCAGTTTAAGTTATTTACACAAATTGCAGCAGTAAACTTTTTTTTTAATAAAGCCGAATGCAAGAAGAATTGCAACAAAAAAGTAACGTCAGAAGACAGAAAAATAAAAACACCGCTTCATTTTAAACCTAAATGGAAAATCAGGAAAAACAAAGATAAATGTGTGGTTTTGCCAAAAATAAAGTAATAATTGCAGAATACAGGGTGTCTCCAAAAGTCAAAATATGACTATCTAACCCAACATTCCTTTGTCCAAAAGTGGATAGTTTCAGGAGATACAGGGTGTTAAGCATTAATGTTGGTTTTAGTTTTTTTTTATAAATAATTTTGTCAATAACAGGTGTCTTGTCACAAAATTTGGTTAAAAAAGGTTTTGGAAGGAAAAAAATGAAATGTGCTATCAATTTTATTGTAAACTCTAAAGAGCGCCATCTGCGGTATCTTTCAAAATTAAAAACGAATTTAAGTTTTTGAGCCACCAGAGGGACTGCGACACCCGGATGGCATGTGTCCATCAGCAGAGACCATTCTTTGATATTTCAGAAATTTTTTCAGTATTTTCAGAACTTCTTCATCCGAAGAAGTGACGTAATTATCGAAGAAGTCTAGAGGCTGTTGAAAAGGTATTGAAGCGTAACCGTGTGCCTTTGTCACCTGAGTTTCTTATTACCTGTGCAGGTGTAGTCTAAAGAATAATATTTGCTTAAGAAGTGGTTACCAATGATGTATGTTAACCAGAGGATTATACAAGAACATGGTGGACTAAGTTGAAAAAATAATTTGTAGACTGTATTTAAGTATGCTAATTGTGTCCACTCTGTAAGCTTATTACTATATTGTATATAGTTTAAAAGGTCAAATTGAAGATAAGCAAGTTTAAACTCGTGTAGATAACGCAAAATACTATTAATTACATTAATTGTTATAAAATGAAAGTATTTATTAGTTTGGTTAGGAAAATAAAAATAATATAGATTTATTAAAACATTTATTTTTATAAGTAACATATATTACAAATATAAATTTATAATAGTCCAGAAGATCCAAATCCCTGATCACCACGTTCAGTACTTGTAGTTAGTTCTTCGACTTCTTCCAAATCTGGTTGGACTATTTTTTCACAGATCAGTTGGGCAATGCGATCACCAACCTTAATGTGCACATTGTTTTGGGAATGGTTGAATAAAACTACTTGAATTACACCTCTGTAGTCCTCATCAACAACACCAGCTATAATAAAAGAAAATAAAAAAAATAAATATGTAATAAAGAGTAGTCTTAGATTTATAATGGGATGTATATAAAGTAAAATTGATTACCTCCTACATTAATTCCTTTTTCTAAAGTTAAACCAGATCGTGGTGCAATCCTACCATAACATCCTCTAGGTATTTCTATTCTCAAGCCAGTATTTATTAAAGTTCTCCCTTGAGCGGGTACTATGATATCATGAATGCTTCTTAGATCAAATCCGGCTGCTCTTTTTGAAGACTTTGTGGGTGTATATGCACCAGGAAATTCCCTCACAAATTTAAGAGTTGGTGTAGTATCTTAATAAATTAATTAAATATAAGAAATTTATAAAAGTGGATATTAAAAATCTTATTTAATTTTTTAATCCCCAACCCCAAGGTAATGTATCAGTTGAAATATAATTTACTATACGTTTATCATCGTTAGGACTTAAGGCTAGCTTTTTTGCTCCATGGTGTAAACTTCATGTTTTTTACTTCGAATTAATGTTTCATTTGTACATAAATTCTGATGATTAAAAAGACAATTAAAGTAGTCATCAAAGGATATTTGTTTTAGGGATGTAGCTGTTATACCCTTGTCCTTTTTAATTGTTCCTAAATTAGACAATATATTTTGTATTTCCAAAGCTTCTAATTTTTGATTAATTAATTTTAATTTTAATTGATTTTTTTCGTCTTCAGTATAGAGTACTTTAAATGTATACATTTTTGATCTTAGTCCAACAAATTCTATCATAATTCGACCATTATTTTCATCTTTCATTAGACCTAATACTTTTTATTTTTTAATGGTATATTGAAAATATTATTTAGAGGATAATCGGAAGTGTCAAACTTATGAATATCCTCCCTAATATATTTATAAATATCATCAACAAAAAAATGGTAAATAAGCGAATCAGTGTCAGTATATAGTAATTTAACATTGTCTTCAAATTTAGGCTTAATATAATTGTAATGAAAGTCATATAAAATTGTCTTTGATATTTCCAAAATAGAGAATCCTACAAATATTGGTTTATTAAATTTAATATTAAGTTTTTTCATTTCTATTATTACTAAATCGTTATCAAAAATGGTCAAACTATGAAAATTGGGTTTTGAAATATAACTCTTGGCACCAAATCTACCTTCCCATTTTGTAACTAATTTAACTTCTTTATATTTTCTTACATTTTCAATAGTTTTCCCAAAAACAGCATTGTTCATTAATTTAAAAAAATTTTTTCGAATTCATTTTTACTTAATTTTCTTAAATTATTATTTAATTCAATATATGACTTTAACCAAGGTAACTGTTTAAATTTTAAAATTTTATGAACATTTGTTAACTGAAGACCTAAAGCAACAGCCTGTTTTAAATTTCGATAATGAATTACATAATTTTTTTATCAAAAAGTGTTGTCAATAATTTAGAATGTTTAGATGAACTTATAGGTGGTTTAAGGTGTTCAGGACAAAGAGGAAGGTCCTTATGAGTGTTATGTAATTTAATAGGATAGTGAAGATCAACTTCCAATATATAACCATATTCTGAATTATTAGGTGTATTAATAATATTTTCTGCATAAAAGTTGCTACTATCAATCCATCTAAACTCACCAACAGGTAATGGTTCGCACATTGCCGTACCATACAAATTATTCACATCATAATACATTAAAAAAGAAGAAGGTATGTCAGGATTATACTCATTTTCCATGTATTTATTATTGGCTTTTCCATAACGGTTACTACATTGTGATACACCCCCTCTAATTCCTTTTTCAATAAACATAATCATATCAACATTATCTAGTAGTTCTAAAGTAACCCCAGATGTTTTAAGGGCACTAGAATATGCTAAACCTGGAGCTGTAAAATATTTTAAACATTCTAGATTGTATGTTTTTAAACAAACTTTTCTAAAATTTTCAAAAACGTCAGCCAAAAGTAAAACATCTGTTTTTAAATATAATTCGGTATATTCTTGTATATTTGAAATATGAAAAACGTTCCAAACATTAACAGCATGCTGATAATCATTGTTAGAAATGTGTGAATTGGTTATTTTATTAAAAAAACAATTTTTGGGGGTAATTTTGTTTCTTTTAGCTTATCCCAATTATTTAAATAATCATATGGAAAAATACCTTTTTCGATAGTAAACTAAATTCAATGTCTGTTGGATAGAAATTTCTTGTAATGGTCTTTTCAGACTCCTCTAAATATGAACTTAATTTATCTAAACTACTTGGCATAAAACGGTATGAATCTAGAAACCGAAATTGTAAATTAGTATTAATAAATTGTTTCGTAAAAGATATATATTTTTCTTTGTTAACTGGTAGTAAATTAATGGGGCCATCAATTTTTGTAGCTAGAGTTCGTATTAAAAAATGAGAGTCATACCCAGAAAGATTATGAAATATGACAGGTATGAATTTATCATCTTTATAATTAAGATTACATGAAGAATGAGCACTTCCTCTAAATTTACCTGAAAAGTGACAGTGGTCTCGAACCTTAACATCCTCTTCTGTAAATGGTTTTAAACATATATGACAATTTGTTGAAAATAAAAAGTCTCTTTTTCCTGATTTGTAAGAGGAATCATAGAAACTGGATTAGAAAATTTTGGACTAAGTTTCATAGCTATTTCATTTAATTTATCAACAAACCAGTTAATACAATCTACACCTGTGTAACAATCAAATTTTGACATGTTATTATTATATGAACACTTAAAATAATAGGCAACACTACAGGGTATATGTTTTTTAACTCTTTTTAAACTTCCAAAATTATTTAAATCCTCATACTCCTCTAATATGCTTTCTAAGTCAGCGTAAATGACAAATGGAACTTTTTCTTTGTTTTTATGTTGAGTAAATGATAAAATTTTTTCAGTTTTAGTTGGTAAAGTAATTTTAGATTTATTAAGTTGTCTACAGGTTACAATATGTTTATTTAAAGAATCATAAGAGTAAAAATGGTTTAGACATCTGTCACAAAAAATTTTTTATGTTTTAAATCACCAAACTGTTTGCAAAGTAAACGTGAAAGGTCCTTAATTAAAGCAAAATGGTACACCTGTTCAAAATTCTGTATATTATCGGTAAGGGTTTCATTTTCATTATTACTATCAGAATCATCTTCAGTTGGAAGCATTAACAGATTAAAAGTAGTTAAAAAATCAAATTGTGTCAAACAAACCGGTACAATTTCTTTTTTTTCTAAAGTAAAAATATTAACAGATATTTTGTTCATTTTTTCAAATTTAGGGATATCTTTAATTTTTATGGGAAATTCTATTCCATCATATTTAAGTACCTGACTAAAATGGGGATAAGATGATGTTCTGTTAGGTTGCTTATGTTTTGGACAAGGATTAAGAGCAGCTGTAATAACCCAAAGAAAACAAAATTCATCAGAATTTTTAATATTTAAGACAGATTTTGTATTTTGAATAAATTTTGGAATATCGATATAGGTGGATATACCTGCATTTATTGGTACATAATTGTTAAAATTAATTTTTAGTTGTAAAATTTCATAAAGTGCCCATCCAGAATCTCTTTCTTGAAATTCCTCAAGTTTTTTAGAATATTGTCTTTTATAAAAGTATTATAAAATTCTCTTAAATTTGTATTGTGATCAATTATTCGATTTTTAGTCTGAAAGTGTTTTAAATCGATTTCCCCAGTTTGGGGTTTAATAAAATTTGCTAAAAATATTACGTTTACTTTCAATAATGATTTTTTAAGTTCCTTTTTAACCTGACATGAAAAAGATCTAAAAGCCCTGTTAAAAAATGTAATGGGATCCTTAATACTTAAATTAATTATAGCCCCCGTCCTAATACGATTTTTAAAACATGACTCTAAGTCTTGCCAAATTAAATTGCGTTTACTTACCATGATTTACTAAAATATGCTTTGGTTCAAAAATGGCAAGTAGTCTGTATAACTGGTCATATTCCACACATTTTTGTCTTTGGAAAATAAGAGACATGACCAAAGGTACATTTTGTTGTCATGTACACAACCACAAAGCCAATTAAAATTTTCGTAAAATTTTCTCTTAAAAGACTGTGTTTTTTTTTATCCCTGGGTTAATTTTAAAGAGGGTATTTGCCGGCCTAGTTAAACTACTCTCTGCTTCTCGTCAAATGATAACATATAAAATGCCGTTGTTTTTAATTTTAGAACACAATTAACACTCACACAGTCACACGTCACACTCATTGTGTTTACTTTTATAGAATTATACCTACTAACCAAAAAAAAATATATTACTACTAAATACTATTCAGTCACCACAACCACTTCTGTAAAGTACCGGAAATATAATCGACTGCATAATTATTGATCTTATTGATCCATGAACCTATCTCTCTCTCCAACTGTGACCTTCCTAATTGTTTGTTATCGGTCAAGTGTCACGCTCGGGTCAGGTCGAATCGTCATCTGAAAGGCTGGAAAGCACTGCTTTTGATCCCCGTAAGAATTCGTACATATCAGTGCAAATTGCTTTGCCATCTTTTCAAATAGGATGCTTGTACAAAGTATAGCGGTATAGAGAAACTTTTAACAAATAGCAGTTTGTGGCGGCGAGAGGTGAATATAGTTTCTTATACAGTGCTTGTCTAAATTCAGGACCCTCCCCCTCATAACTTCTGAATTGTTTGGTATTTTTTTATAAAAATTTAAGGACTTTAGTGAGACAACATAAACGAAATATTAGACAGAAAATGACAGATACAAATGTCAAACTGACAGCTGAGCGCCATTTTAAAAAGAAAAATTAAATGGAAAAGGGGTCTTGTGGCACCTCAATCTAAAGCTCCTGACAAGTACTTTATAATCCCAGAATATAAAGTCAATACCTTTACCTACTACAAAATGCGGTACCTTAAAAATTACCTAAGTACCTTATTTAGATGGCCGTATTTCGAATCTAATAAAGTTAGATAACCTTTTGTGGTATTTTTGTAAAACTCTTAAGGATGTATTTAATGGTAACATTGGTAATACGCTACAGGGCAGGACAAAAAGTATAGATTTTTTTAATGACGCACCCTGTATATTATATCACCATTAAAAAGATATCTAAAAGACCACATTAGGTATATCTACCTTTATTAGTTTTGGAGATATGGCCATCCAAATCAGGTATTTAGGTAATTTTCAAAGTACCGCCATTTTTTGGGAGGCAAAGGTGTTTATTACATTCTGGGTTTGCCACAAGACCCCCTTTCCATTTAATTTTTTTCAAATGGCGCCCAGCTGTCAGTTTGACATTTATATCTGTCATTTTTTGTCTAATATTTCGTTTATGTTGTCTTACTAAAGTCCTTAAATTGTTATAGAAAATTACCAAACAAGTTAAAAGTTGGGGGTCCTGACTTTAGACAAGCACTTTATTTTAAATTAAGTATATTATGAGTTGTGAGATGACTTAGGCACTATAGTAGGATCTTTATATCATTAAAACTAATATTTTACTGGGTAATTTTCAGTGCCGTATTATCCATTAGGCTGACTAGGCTACAGCCTAGGGCGCCATGAAAAAAATAGGCGCCAGACAGGGCAGTGGGGATATAAATAAAATAGACGCGAAAAGGAGAGAACTTTTATTTTTGGACTGAAATGGAGGTGAGGACCTTTTTTTTTGCTCTTCAAAAAATTTTTTAGTTGGAAAATAGGCGCTCTGGGAATTGTAGCCTAGGGCGCCTCATATCCTAATACGGCCCTGGTAATTTTTCTAGAATAGGCAATGCTTTTTAGCATCGTGGACTTCCCTACTAAAGAATGATATATCAAATTGGGTATTTTTAAAGCTCTTTTAAAGACTTGTAATGGTGACATACTATACAAAATGTTCCATTAAAAAAAAATAGCTCTTCATTTTCTTAACTTTTTGATTCATTTGTTCCTTTTGTTATCCTCAAAAGATAATAGATAAAAAAACTATTAAAACTTTTATACAAGAATTTTTTTCTATCTTTTTTAGTTTTTGTTATAAGTATTGAAAACTCTGTAAAGTGTTTTCATTTATTTTTGTCACCTACCTTCAACTATAAGCAATAAGGATAGAAAAAACTCTCTGTATAAAAGTTTCATACTTTTTCATTTATTATCTTTTGAGCATAACAAAAGAAACACAAATCATCAAAAACTTAAGAAAAATTAAAAGGTAAACTTTTTTTAAATGGGACACCCTATATATTATATCACCATTAAAATGGTCTTTTTAAAAGCTTGACAAAAATACCACATTTGATATATCTATCTTTAATACTTTCCGAAATATGGCCATTTAAATCTGGGTATAATTTCCATTACATCTACAGTCTCACCTTAGTGCTGTAGATGGTATAATGAAAAATTATATCTACTATTTTTCAGATATAAGTTGTCATATTTCAAAAACTATTGAAGATAATTATATTAAATGTGGTATACCTTTTTGAAAGACCTTTTTAATGGTGACATAATACTCACCCTAGTTTAGATTCTTTTGGAAGCTCACCTTATGTGTTCCGTAAGCAATGCTTTGGATTACTATTAAGTAATTAATATAAGTGTAAATTTGTTATGATTTGTGTTATCAGTAATTTTATGTAATTGTAAGCAAATTTTTATAATGGGGTATCCTGTATATTGGTAAAATAAATAAAATAAATAAATAATATACATTGTGTTCAATTTTAAAAAGTTTAACCCTTTATTTTTCTTAATTTTTTGTTGTTCATTTGTTTCTTTTTTTATGCTCAAAAGACAATAGTATAAAAAGTATGAAACTTTTATACAGGACGGTTTTCTCTATCCGTGCTTATATTTACTTAAAAGTGGGTGGCAAAATATAAATGAAAACCGTGTACAAACTTCACACACCATTCTACTCCTTTGCTTCTTTCTCTCCTCCTCGCTGCTCATCATCTCCTGCACTTTAGTCAGTCTTTTTTGGCTTCTAACCAGCTTCTGTTCGCCCTTCAGTCGCTCCTCGATTTTCGTCACCACCGTCTTGAGGTGCTCTTTGGCCACGGTCGGAATTTTGAAGTGCGCCTTGTCGTCATTCGTCAAGTTCAACTGGACTCTGGCGAAGAACGGATCGGACAGTAGGCTGTCGATGGAAGGAAGGCCGTTTTTGCAAGCGTCGTGGGAAAGGATGGATTCGAGGATTTTTTCTAAAAAAAAGAATTGTTTAACTAAAAACTATTGACTATAAGGGAATTTTATGATTGATTATGGCTTTTGAGTGCCGAAATATGAAAGGAGTGCCACTGAATTTAGGCTTCCTAATGGGTCTGGTTGTCTTCATTAAAAAAATCACAAAATCTATGCATTTTAAGCAGGGTTGAAAAAAACACGTTTTTTGGTTTTTAAATTTTATGTTTTAAACAAGCCTTCAAATTTTTCTCGTGTTCCTATTATTAATAAATAATATGTTACTAAAAAGTTTGTATAATGTATTTGACAGTTTTTTCATGTTGATTCTTCCTTCATTATATTAATAAAGAAAATAAAAAAAACGCTTGTTTAATTTAGGTGTTTTAAATATGTTCTAAACTGTTTTGAACATGTTTTAGACAAAAACTGTTTTAAACCTAAAAAATGTTTAAAACAGTTATTTAAAACAAAATGTTTAAAACGAAACAACTCTGATTTTAAGTGATAATGTAAAGAGTGTTTTTGTACAGAATAAAATTTCGCAGCAAAACAACTAGTTCTAAAGTTCAAAAAAATATTTGTTGCAAAACTAAATAGGGTAGAGATCTATCATCAATTTTAGGCGTTCAACCAATTATAACCGCGGTAATAATTGGTGACAACTTTGACGTATAATACATTGTTTAAACGTCAACATAACCGATTGGTAAATACCGTTTTAGAATTGGTTCTTCGCCTAAAATTGATATATGAAAAATTGCTAAATGCCGATTCCTACTAACCAGCCAGATAGCTTGTAAATGTTCAAAAACTTGTTAAGCAAATTGTCGGAGTGAAAAACGATTTTTTCCACGTCTATTAAAGAATGTATATACTATTAATGAGATTTTAAACTGGTTATCGCTTATTACCCACAGCCATTACTCACGCGCATTACCCACGGTTGTCATAGAGTGCTTTAAATGTGCATTAATACGATAACTTGTATATAGTTTCGAGAACCTCATATTCTTAATATGATTCTACAGACAAGGACACTGTCATATTCATATATATTCTGTCACAAATCGGGAATATTAAATATATTGTTTGAATCGATATAAATCTGCAAGAAAGTCGTAGCAAAAATATAGTAAGCGGCTCACACCATATACACCATTGTATTTTAGTGTAAGTGTGTATTTTTTCATTTTCTAGTTTTAGTGTATGTTAAGTGTTTGGATTGTTTTGATGTTTTTTATTTTTATTTGTATTTCGATATTGCTTTTTATTTTGTTATATTTTGATGTTGTTTTTTATTTACTTTATATTATTATTACAGCTTTGTTAATGAGATGAGTACATCTTTAAACAATAAAGCATATTTTGACTTTGACTTTGACTATACTTATTTTCCTCTCGTATGACTTACAGTACTCGCCTGCGGCTCGTGCTGCAAAAGTCATACTCATGGGAAAAAGTAACATTCCATGCTGGTCCCATAATTTACTATATCTAATTATCTAAAAATAATTTTAAAATTTTAAAATATTAATAAATCGATTCTATTTTAAATAACACAATCCGAAAATGAATAGAACTTTATAGTTGTTTTAATATTTGGGCACTCAAAAATCATAATTAATGGTAAAGGTATTGGTTTATAAACCGTTTTCTACTCACTTATCTGCGGTGGACAGTCAGATATCTCCTCAATGATGTAACTCTCGTGCAATGGCGACCCAATGGCCATTTCGTAGAGCACGTGTCCAAAACAGTACACATTGATTGCTTCGAGGGTACTAATTTTTTTGTGCTGCATAAAATACGGTCTATAGTACGACGGTACTCCCAGCACCCCGTTTTCTATGTCTACAAGTTTTATCCTGTCATTTTCAATTAGTATATTTCCGCTGTGTAAATGGCCTAGAAAGATATGGGTATGTCAATAACATAAGGGCTAAGGTGCTAAAAACACTAATCTGCAACGCAATCCTTCTTTAAATAAAAATGCGATAAACGTGAAGCATTAAGGGCTAATATTATACATCTTTTAATTTTTTGCTATCACATCAAAATTTTGTGTACAAGCCTTTTTTATAACTGCTAAAATTTTGGATATTTGTGTGAGATTCTTGCATAAATACTACTTCACTCTGTTTGTTATAAAGAGCATGAATTAGAATGGTGAAAGTTTTAAGTACTTTAATGACTCATAATATCCTCGAGTCAGTGGTTATAAAAAATAAAAAAATGTATCTATTATGTACCATTGAGCTGTGATAAATATACACCAGTTAATGTTATGTTCCAATCACTAGGGTGGTTGAATATTGAGCAGTGTGTTAATAGGGAGAACCTCGTTTAAATATATAAAATTGAACACAACTTACAACCAAGTTATTTAAAGTTTTTATCTTGAGAAGCGTTCAAATTTTCATAGTAATGACTTAAGAACCAAACTCCATTTCAATACTCCTATGATATAATATACAACATCTTTACAAAAAAAATCTGTTGTCTGCAAAGTCGGTTTACTGACGATAGTTGAACGTGACAACGTCATAAGAAAATACTGATGGAATGTGGAAAATGGAATATTTAATTTATTTTTGGGTCTTGGGATGAACCTTGTCTTTTATTTCTTTAGTTAATAAATTTAAAATTTAAATTTAAAGCTAAAAATGCGTTTTGAAAAAAAAATGTCAACACAAAAACTAGATGTGATACAAATGTTTTGATTGGATATCTTTATTTAGAAGTATCAAATCTATTAAAATCATGTGTAATAATTTAAAGGAGCAAATAAAAATATTTTTTGCAGACCAGTGCAATTTGGGGTAAGAGTTAATATGCAATTTCTTACCATAAGGAAAACCCTTTTCATGTAGAAATCTCAATGCTTCCAAAATTTGTCTGCCATAAAGGGCGATTTCCTCGGTCGTCAATAGCTTGTGTCCTTTGGGGTTTCCATATTTCTTTAAAAATGACAACTTAGGTTTAGCTCCACACAGCAGGTCTCGCAAGGAACCATTTTTGTTAAAATTTCGAACTGCCAATCCTCCCAAGTCTGTACATAAACATAGATCAATGTGTTCTATGTAAGGATGCTGAAATAATATAAGTAGATGTTAAAAAAAAGAATTTTCTTCACTATTAAAACGACGATCCAACTAAAGGAAAATACTCCTTGAACACCAGTTATTTACCTGTATTTGATGTAAACTCTTAAACACAGAATGCATATCTTTATCATCAAGATACTTATCAGGCCCGTAGTCGGTCCAACCACCGATTAACTCTTCTTTAGGCCTAGACTTGCACTTTAATGTGTAAAAGTGCTTTCGGATTCTCCATCCTATCTCAGCGAGGGGGCCCACCACCTCCCATCCTACTTCTCCTCGTAGGGCTAGGGAGACATGTTGGAGGGCTAATTCTAAAAAACAAAATAGAAATTTAATATATTTTTCTGTGGTATTAAATTGATTAGTTGAATTATTTGCTAAATAACTGTTGCTACCAACCTCCAAATGGTTGACAATAATTTGCTGGATCTACAAAAGATCGGGCAGGTAACGAAGATACCAGTATCGGATTCATCAGAATGCTATTTAGATATTTCTAAAATGAAAAAATTTCTTACAATACCTTTAAAAAAATTTAAAATAACCATTTACAGTTTAAAACAGACCAAACTACGAGGGCAATCAAAAAATTCTCGGCCTAACACTAACACACAAATTTAAAATTATTTATAATTAGTTTTTTTTTAAATAATCTTCTTTTAAATTGAGAACCTTGGTTTAACTATATCACAAGTTATAGTCTCTCTTAAAAATAATAATTATAATATATCACTTTTTTGTTTAATATTTTAATGTAAAAACAACATTTCGGTTCTATCTGCTTTAAATCGCAATCTATCCTTTAAGGCTCATAAGTAGAGACCGGATTATGCTTTGCATATTTTAGCCATTTTCAATATAAATTCACAAACTTTACATTTATAAATTTACAAAAAAAACCCACTCAACAGAGAATCCAATTACAGAGCAGGTACAATTTTTATACATATGTATATACATAATAATATAAAACAATAAAAACACTACAATAAAATAACAAAAATGTAAAAGTTGCCAACACAAAAGACAGTAAACAGTAAAGGAAGTGAACATACTTCCAAATTAATTTTCCAGAACCCGGCCAAGAATAGTTCTAAACGAGTTAAGACTTACAGAAAAGATATCGCAATGAGCCTGGATTTCATTATAACCAGCGCACATCCTATACAGAGGTGAATTTAGAAAGTTATTATTCCTTGCAACCCTCCGCTGATAAAAGGTGTTGGAACATCTAGTAGCATATGGAGGCACATGGAACGGAACAAGTGACAAAAGTGCTGGATCATCAATTTCATTGTGCAAAATCTTGTACAGATAAAGAAGAGCATGCACATTTCTTCTTTTTGACAGGGTATGCAGATTATATCTCTGTAATAAATATGATTTTGATACGTTAAAATCGTACATGCCAGTTTCCTTATAGTACAAGTATCGCAAAAATTTATTTTGCACTTTTTCAATTGCGTATCCGTGACACTGGTAGTAGGGACTCCACACAACCGAACAGTATTCCAATATACTGCGGACATAATTAAAAAATAAAACTCTGATACAATTAATATTGCTGAACTCACGAGTGTTTCTTACTACAAAACCGTACATGCTCATAGCTCTACCCACAATATCTTCCACATGCCTGTTAAATGAAAGGCCACTGTCAAACAAAACCCCCAAATCCCTTACTTCCTCTACTCTCGTAAGAATTGAGCCATCTATTTTATATGGAAATATAACTGGATGTTTTTCTTTGTATATGTCATTATACTACATTTTCCAATATTAAAGCTTAATTTGTTTTTTATTGACCAATCAAAAAGTTTATTTAGACACGGTTTCAATCAGGAATTAAGAGCATTTTTACATTGGATATATTTTTAGACGATAAACTAAAAGATCAGGGGGCATCGCTAAAAAGTTGATTTGGGAAATAACCGACACCCCAATGACGCATATTATTTATACATTGTCACTATTTTTCTAGAGCAGCAGTTATTATTAATGAACAAAAAAAAACAATCATCATTTGATCTCCCTGATGATGTTTTTTAAAAGCAATGACTTGTTTTGTACCTGAACACCTTGTTTGCTCTTTAAATATGTTTTGGGGTAAGAATTTTATTTTTGGTCACGGAACTTCCAAAAAGGTGTAAATTCAACACTGGAATAAATTGACATAATAAGATTTTTTCTCAAACCTAATATTTAATTTTGGTATATTGTGCCAGTTTTGTTAAGGGGAAATTCACTCTCTCTCTCATAATGTCCTTTCTCAAGAAAAAATTATCTTGGTACAGCCTAATAATTTCCAATCAAACCAATATCAACCTAGGCGCTGCTCAGGATTTGATACTTGCACCACTGATACATATTTATACTATTTGTCAATGATCTAAACCTGCCATGGACAACCATCAAGTTCGCGGACGATACAACTGTTGGAATATCGGCCAGAAATGGAGATGAACTTAACGAAAAAATTGCCTTAGTAAGTGAGAATATGAATCAGTGGTGCTCATCTAACGGACTAATATTGAAGAGCTAACATCAATAACAGTGCTGTATCAGTCAATTTTCTGGGGACTTATTTGGACTCAAAGTAAAAGTCAATGTCAAAAATCTCTTTATTTAATAAAAAAATTGTAACGACTCAAAAAACAGCTGGGAACCCCAAATGGACCACATTTGCTCTGGACTTAGCAGAGCTAAAACTTAAACACACAGTTCCTATTAGTACACTAATGACTGGATACTATGCCCTGGCATATCACTTCCTCTCCTACAATATTATGCTTTGGGTTCAAGCTACAACCATCAATAGAGTTCTTGTATCACAGAAACGAATCGTTAGACTCATAGTAGGACTAAAACCATTGGAATCATGCAAGGAAGCATTTTAAAAACAGAAAATTCTCACAGTTGCATCTATTTATATCTTGAAATGTGCACGTTATATTCATAATAATAAGGATGCATTTAAAAAGAACCTGCAGAATCATAATTACCAAACCAGAAATTTGTCATCACTAGAAATCCCAAAACACAGAACGACCACCTTTAAAAAGTCACTCATTATTCATGCATTAAAATCTATAATATAATGACGGATTACATTAAAGAATCGAGTACCCTAAGCATATTCAGAAAAAGACTGAAAGAATTTTTAATCATAAATGTATTTTACAGTTTTTCGGAGTATTTGGAAATGTCTTAGGGAAAATTTTAACTTGTGTTTTAAATTGTAACTTGTTAGTTTTATTGTATTGATTGTATTGTTTGTGCGCTATGTTTTGTCTTTTTTAATATTTGACTTGTCTTTATTACATTTTAATCTATGGTAAGGTTATTTTTATTATCTTCATTATTATTATATTATTCTTGACCTGTCTAATGTCATGTATATGATCTTTAAAGCACTAATAAATAATTGATTGATTGATTGATATTTTAAGATTTTTATGTTGCATATTAACTGGTCCCTACTAATAAATATTGCTTAAATCACAAAAATGTTTGAATGTGGTATTTGAATTGGTAATAATTTATTATTGTTCATTCTATGAAAATTTAACACTTCTTCCTGTACTTCTTGAAAACCAACAAAAGTCTGCTAAAAAACGTTGTTCTCTCTGTTCGAGTCTGATAACATATCAGATCACTCCTCGTAGCATTAAAAAAAAAAAAAATGAAAATAAACCTAAAAATATTTAATAGTTATAATATTAATTCTCATTTATTTAATCAGATTTTAAAACGTTTTTTTTTTATCTCGTAATTTAATTTTTTATTGTTTGTATAAGCAAGTACCTGTAAACCTTGTTGTCGCTCACTAATAAATTTTGGGTCCATGTTTCCAATAAGCTTTTTGGGAGGCAACTCGAGAGGAACTCCAGACACTTGCAACAACTGGTGAAGCTTAAGGAAATCATTGTATCGCTTGAATATTTTCCACGTTTGATCTGAGAAAGGTCCTCTATGCACTTTTATAATGAATTCCTAACAAAAAGCAAAAACCTTTATAGAGAATATTTATTTATTTATTTATTTATTTATTTACGGAATAGCTCCATTTATAAATACAGAAATTTAAAAACATTCTTAATACCTAAACTAAATTTAGTACATAAATAATGCTAATATAATACAAAAATACATTTAAATTACAACCTAACAAAAGTCACTATAAATTATCACCCTAAAAATATAACAAGCAATATCATATTATAGAAAAACAAGAACACAACATGAATTATCCATTACTTTAATACGCGCTTAACTTCAGTTTTAAATCTAGATTTTGAAATATGGATACTAAAATCGTTCATATTAAAGTTACGTTCTAGTCTCGTTAAAGGACAATGCATGCCATAGTTGGTAGCATGAAAAGGTATACAGAAAAGTTCCCTGCTATGTGTTCGATGACGTGTATTAAAATTTAATTTTGACAAGAGATATTCGCAATCTATGTCACCTACTAAAAGGGAAAACAAAAAGCACATATCCAAATAAAAGCGTCTTGACTGTAAGGAAGTAATATTTAAAGTACTGCGACTGTATTCATAATCAATGTGGTAACCTAAAAAATGAATATTCATTTTATAGGCACAAGAACGCAGAAATCTGTTCTATACACCCTCAATACCATCTATGTGTACCTGGTGACCAGACCACACTAACATACTCTAGATCAGATCTCACATAAGCACAAAAAAGCAATTTACTTAAATGTCTCACAGGTAAAATCTTTAATGTTTCTGGATATTAAACCAAGATTTTTTAAATTGTTTTAAGCACTAATGATTTCTTATATCTTTTCTATTTCACAGAATATATCCATGCATGAAAATTAATCTGAGATTCAAAATCAAGCATGCATCCAAAAGCTTTAATCAATCAATTAATGCTCTAATGTCCAAAGATACAATACTCTTATTGACAAACCTTACAAAAAGTTTTACAAAATATTCTTTTTTGGTCAGATTTAACGCCTCGTTTTTTATCTACCATCATACTGGTCCGTATTTTAAAAAATAAAGCTGATGATGGTAGCTAAAAAACGAAACGGCGCATCGGAAAAATAAAAACATTTTCTTGAAGAGTATAAAAAACTGCCTTAAGAAAGTGCTATTGGTTTTTCAAAATAATCACTTAGAGGACCTTAAAAAAATTAATGGGTAATTAAATTTTTGGTCTTTTTTCTGGATATCTCCGGAAGTAACCGGAATTTTCTAAAAATTTCTCTTCACCCAAGTATTCAGCATAAGGATGCGCAACTTTGCCTTAATTTAACCAACCCCTATCTCTCTTATAATTACCGAGATAGCAATGCTAATGCATTGAATTTGTAACACCCTGTATATATTACATACAAATCACTTTTTGTTCTTAATTTATATACTTGATATTAAAAAAATGTGTTTTGTTACTTTTTCTATGGTTTATGAGAACATTTTGGTATTTTTAAAATATGTAAATAGTCAAAATGTCAAATTTTTCACACCACCAAAATTAATAATGTACTGTTAAATCCACTGGTAAATCCTACTGGAGAAAACATATTACTTCTT